>JABFPB010005330.1:0-13483 GCA_022817645.1 Ceratoteleas bidentatus
CCACTTTTGATTGGTTGTGCTTTATTGCCGCCATTTTATCACAATATCCTGCTAGTCCCAACAGCAATTCATTATCCTAACTTCTAAGATCAAAAACCCCCGAACATGTCAAGCTACTCCATCTTCATTGAAAACTTTCATGAAAACGCTCCTTTTCCCTTTCTAATCTCTGTCCTAACCTAACACCTCCGACTAGCCCGACCCTTCTAAGCCGCAGTTGTAGCAGATATAATTATCCGTCGTTTGCGCGCGCGACACCGTCATCGGCGGCGGAAACGCAATTATCCCTGCGCAGTTACTTAAGGCCGGCGTTACACGTTCAATTATGTCGTCAGCCGCAAAAGCCCGGCGTATAAACACCATGAGTCGGCTTGGTTTTACGCCGCGCGCGACTTTGCAATTAATCACTTTGTGCACAATCAGCGCCGCGCCGGGATAAAGCGCGGTTGCCCGCGTGATAAATGACACGCAATTAATACATCACGGTTTCGGGCATGACCAGCCCGGGCGCCCGTTTGCCTTAAAAACGCGCCTTAATTGCGCCTTAATGGTCGCGCAGCGCCCTCGATTAAACGTTACGGCTCCGCGGAGACCACTTCCGGTCCGCTTTCCACGCGAAAAACGCATCTTCCCCTTCCCCAGATCCTATTCCAACTTAGGCCATCAGTCCTACCCTGATCGACCCCCAAATTCGACCGCAATCGAACATAACCTCAAACCCTCCCACTTAACTCCGATTCGATTCCCCGGAACAAAGAACTCAACCTTTTCATAAGCGTTTGGCCCCCGATTCGTGTCTGCCGGCCATAAACATCAAGGGACACTCGATACACTGTCGTGTGACTTGGCAGTAACCGTCCCTCCGATGAAGACAATCGCCACTTGGCCGCGAGATTCGATTAGTCCGCTTTCCGGCGATAATTGTTCCGTCTTGCGACGTCATCGACTGGACTTCCCCGACTCATTATTCCCCAGACAAGCGTCGTTCACATTGAGACAGAACCCCGCCTCTTCCAAGACGCCTGGCGTCTTCCGAGAATGTCCGGAATCCCTCTACCGGGCGATTGTTCGGGATGCTTTTTGCCGTTTTCTCCCCTCGACCTCCCGGTTGTCAGCACTGGTTGTCCGGAAAGTCGGGGGAGGGGTACCCAGTCGTCTTAGGCCACTGGCGACTTAGGTGCATAAGCTCCTATTGTCTGGAGGTTCGTCTCCGGGGAAAAGCGGGAACCTCCCGTGACCCTTAAACTTTCATTCGTTTAACCCCCAGATGAAAATTAATTTCGGTTTGTTTCAGCGATAATTGGTAGTTCTACTAATAATATTGAGAAATGTGACGAAATTAACGGCATTGGAAAGTGGAACAGTCGGCTGGGGAATGTAGAGCAATACGACAATGGTGTCTTGAGGTGGGGCCGCATCGATTTGAACATTTTGGAATGGTCTTGGAGACTTCTGATGGTGGTCGTTGCTTTTGAAAAATCGTTGGAGTTGAAGGAGTAGGCCGTTGAAGTTCTCGATTCCTTTCTTCCATCTTCAGTTTGTCAGTCAGTTTAAAGCTGTACTACTATGGGTCCTACCGGCGGTGGGACCATGTCGTTTTAGAACTTTGTAACGATTCTTCTGGTTTCCGGAGGTGGTAATTGGTATAAAAAAATCTCTCCAGTTCAATTGAGAGGGTTAATCGCGTCACCCCTTCACTTTCACTTGCAAAGATTATCCAGAATTATATGATGGACCCTACTCGAGGTAGGACCATGTCATTTATTGCTGGGATTAAGACATTTCAAAACGGTTCTACTAAAAATTGATGATGACTGTTGCATTTAAAAATCTCTACTGATTATTTGAGTTGATCAATGATGTCAGCCACCAATCTCTTTCGATTGCACAGCCCCTCCAGGACCAATCATGGTTCTGGATGACTCGAGGTTGGATCACATCGATTTGGGCATTTCAGAACAAATACACTAAATTTCGACGATGACCATTGCTTTTTGAAAATCTCTCCTGGTTGATTGAGAGGGTCAAAGGCCTCCCCCCTCCCCTTCTTCCTTGGACAGCCACTTGGAGCTGCAACCTGGTCGCAAATACCTCGCAATAACAACGGCGATAGTATTATTTCCCCCGAGACAGAATGGCGGAATCCCAGTCAGACTTGGATATTATATTATATACTGGGATAATTGATAGTGCTAACAGGCCGCGAGCTATTGATTTCGGATTTCTGCGGTGGGTGGTGGCTTTTGTCGAGAAGATTATAGCGGGCGCCCCGGCATTCGTAGCGCCGATATATAGCGTCATTGGTGCGGCGCATCAGCCCGCCACTGCCAACCTGACCCCCCACCCCCCGCAACCACCCCGCAAGAACCTCTCGTTTCCACCCCGATTCGCCTGGCTGCACCGGACCGATTCCGCGCTGTAATTGGCCGAGAGTTGTTGCGAACTTTAGGCTCGCAAGAGTGGCGCCATCTCGCGGAGGCAGCAGTCAAGGTTACGACGCGATTTCGGGTTTTCGCGGGCCACGGCGGTCGATCGCTGGTCAAGAATCCAGCTATCGATTGCGTGCGGGCGACTGTTAATGAGGGTGAAATTTAATTGAGGTTAGGTCGGCGAGCTCGAGTGCTACGGATTTCCTAGGCGGGATTTCTCAAGCGGCTACATAATTGGACGTTTTACGACTGAGTTATCCAGTTTCGAGGGTCTCCGTTGGGGGAGAGTGGAAAGTTGGAAGGATCTTTTTGGGGGACAAGATGAGTTTAAAGTTGGAGGTGTTTTGATGAAGTTTTGCGGGCATTTTGATGAAGTTTTAGAAAAGATTGGATCAGTACACTGAGAAAACTAGATGGCGACCAACGCCATCTAGATGGCGATTTTAGCAATTTAAATGGCGCTGATCGCCATCTAGATGGTACAGGTCGCCATCTAGATGGCGTTGGTCGCCATCTAGATGGCGTTGGTCGCCATCTAGTTTTCTCAGTGTAGGATGGATTGGATTGGGATATTGTTTCGCTTCGATGTCCTAGCTTCAGTAGACGTTGGATATCTGGAACCTTGATGTAGTATCTAGAATAAAGTCAGAGGTCCAAAATTAAGAAATTGTAAATGTGTTAGTAATTTGATTTGAAATGGGTTAAACTAATCCCTATGACGAAAGGTAGAGTAAGACGTTAAAAAATAAAAAAAATAGTTTGGAAGACATTAAAACATACTTCCACTCCCATTCCACTAAAAATAAACTAAAAATACTCTCGAAGACTCGAAAACACATTTTTAACTCCATTTCTAGCTTATCAGATATGGAGTCAAAAACGTCTCTTTCGACCGCAGCGCCATCTTCAGCCCTCTAAGACCCACTCTAACGATATTTCAGCGGCTCAGCAGCTCGCTCGAAAAATTACCGGCTTATCTTCATTTTTTATCGCGTCACACGCGGTCGCAAACGACCCGAAGATGGCAGCCGCGTGATCCGCGAGGAAGCGCCGGATAATCCGAGGCTCCGGCCACTCGGCCGGAATATTATTTGGCCCGCGATCCGCTCCTAATCCCGGTCCATTGGACGCGCGCGTAATTTCGCCTCGACGCGCGATATTGCCGTCCGCCGGCGTCGAACAATTTGCAAATCTATTCATCTGGCGCTTTGCGCATCGCGCGCGCTTTTTCCAAGCGGCCCTTTGATTCGCCGGTTCGAATTACGCGCCGCTGATTACGCGGACTTCACGGCAAACATAGTCCAACGGCCAAATTTCGGGCCCTTTGAAGTCTGAAACAGAAAACTTTGCACTTATATGTAAATGTGTAAAATTAATAATTTTTTGCTATAATATGATCGGAAAATTATAATCGAATTGTAATTTCATTTTCGATAATTTCACATTTTTTTATGTATTGTGAATGTGAAAACTGTGAAATATAGGATGTATTGTGTTAAATATTACAATACTATATTTTGAAATATTTTGTAATTTTACAAAACTTGTGTAGTACGTTTCATGAATTTCTATATCGTTTTATGTGAACATTTGGAAATTCATAGAGCTTTCTATAAAATTACGTTTCACTGCAGTATTAGCTTTCACTGCAGTTAGATATAGAGCTGTGAAAAAAGTGTTATAAAAATTAGAAAACATCTGGAATTTTTGTAAGAATTTCTTTTCGGGACTTTTTTAGAACAAATCTGGAAAGATTCTAAACGAATTTTATAATTTGTTTACATAATATCAGAACATCTAAATTTTTGGAAAAGGTGAAGAATAAATATTCCGAAGCGATCCCAACAAATTGTGTCTGATTAAACGTGCAATTTATAATTTTGAGAACATTTTAGAACATCAGACTTACTTTTAAAAGTAAAAATAAGACGCTGAAAAACCTGTATAAATATAAAACTAGAAACACGAATAAATAGAATAGGAAGAAGAATGGAAAATTAGACATAAATGTTACATAAAAGTAAGCTGTGATTCAAGGCGGAAAATAACTCGGAATGCCCGATTTTGATTAAATTTGAATCAGATACTCTAATAGTTACGACACATGAACATTTCAAAGCGACTGGCCACCTTAAAACAGAGATATTGATCTTCGTAAGTGTACATTTAGCGTCGTACACCTTATGGAGATTGTAAATATAAACGTAAATCACTCCCACGGTTTCATTGAAACGGAAATTCACAAATAAAACTCATCTGCAGCAGGAGTTAGAAATAGAAATATAATTAATACATTTACAATTTGCAAGAATTAGTTTACAATCTAGATATTTTGCAATCAAATAGATGAAGCTCCAATTATGCATTATAACTTAACTTTGACAGAGAAAATGACGGCATGTTTGCAATTAATATAATTAAAGGGAATAATTTAGGTTAATTACATTAATTTTCGGGCTTGCAATACCAAATGATAAACATTAATGAAAATGTCTGGCTCAATAACATAAGCGAATATTATATGCTGAATATATAAGCAAATAATTGAAATAAGATTCGATAAATTAAATCTTATTTCAATATTATCGAAAAAAATGTTTAACATACGTAGTCAGTCGAGATTTTATTGAAAAAAAACTCCAACCCACAATTTTACCTTCAAATTACCTATTATAATTCATATATACATAATACGTAAATTATAACCTACATATCTCAATCCTTTTTTTATTCAATTTAAAATCCAGTTTATTCCTAAAAATCGTATAAACCCCTTCAGTTATCTAAATAATAAATTACATTTCCAGATAAAGTACACAAAAACATGAATTTATCTTCCTAATTAAACAATTTCCAAATCTGAAAAGGCAAACTTCACAACAACCTGTAAAATTTAAGTACACGTGTTAATACAAACATATACACTATTCACTTAATCTCGTTGTTAAGTTGAGAGATGCATTTGTTATTTTCGCATTACATCGCGAATATATGTAATTTAATACTCATTTATATGAATTTATTTCTTTCAAGCTGCAATTTAACCTACATACATGCGAATGTAAAATTTAATGTACATGATCATTAAAATTAATGTACAAGTAAATTAATTTAAGTCAAAGTATTTTAGTTTTAACTTCTGCGACATTTCTAACAGAGTACATTTTTTTCTTTGTGTTGATATTCCCCCTCTCCTCGCTATCACTTACCCCTAGAAATCCTCGGACAAATTTTCTCACGGATACACACATTTATCAAGCATCGTCGTCGAGGGTTCGTCTCCACTTATCTCATGTCGCAAGAAAGCACCAGGTGGACGGGCGCCGGTTGAACGGTATTAATCAAGCCCGAATCGCTATCATGTCGCGCCGCAGGGGGGCGCCACACTCGTCCCGGAATCCCCTCGCGCGAGATTTACGGTACGACGCGATACTATTCCGCGGAAAGGGGGAGGGCGAATTTACAATCCCCTCAATCTGCGGGCGCGAAGGGCGCCTTTTTCGCCCGCCGATGCGAATTCAAAAGGAAGAAGGCGACGACAGAAAAAAAGGCGGGAAAACGAAAAAGATTGCTGTGCGATACCATTCCGCGAAAGGAGAAGGGGAAAATACAATTTATTCGATTGGAGGGCGAGAAGTGAGTCTTTTTTGCCCGGCGAATGCAAAACCTTGGAGAAACGAGTTATTGGAAAAAAGACGAGAAGAAAGGCGGGAAAACAGAAACTTTGTATCATTACAGGGAAAGAGCGGCTGACATACAATTTTCCTCATTTGCAGGGCGAAAAGGGTGTCTTTTTTGCCGGCCGTTGCAAATTCTGATCGAATCGAGGCGACGACCAAAAAAGGCGGGAAAAGGAAAAAGATTGCTATGCTATACCATTCTGGTGATGCGGAGAGGCGAATACAATACCCTCGTTTGGAGGGCGCGAAGAGTGTCGTTTTTGCCCGGCAATGCAAAATCTTGGAGAAACGAGATATCGGTAAAAATATAAGAAACGAAAGAAGGCAGCGCAGTATCATTACCGGGGGATGGGGGGATATACAATTTTCTTCAGTGGGCGCAAAGGGTGTCTTTTTCGCCCGCCGATGCAAATTCTTAGAGAAACGAGAAAAAATGAATTGAACGTGTCGATTTCGTGCCGGAAACCGAGCCGGCCACTTAGCCCCTCGGCGTCTTAAAATGTATACGTGACTGGTCGTAGTCTCACACTTGTTAGCGAATGTGTTGTGGCGGCATAAAATAACGAGTCGGCCTGCGAAAGTGGTCAAATTTCGCGCCTTTTTTGCCCGCCCTGGCCGATTTGTCACGGCGCGGGAAAAAGCGCCATCTCGGGGCAAAAAGCGCCATCTCGCGACGCAGACGGCGAGATTTCATAAACGGCTGTTTATTGATCAATTGGGGGCGCTGTCGAGGCGCTGAAATCGATGGGTATCGCGCGCCCCCTGACGGGCAAAAAGCAAAGCGCCGAAAGTGGCGATAAGAAGCGGCCCAAGGTGAAAAACGAGGCGCCTTATCGCACACTCTGGGCGTGCAAGAAAAATGGAGCAACAGCGCCGCCTAGCGGTCAAAAAGCGGGCGCAAAGTGGCGTTTTGCGCCGGGTGATTAATCGACGGTATCTCGGGAATCATTAAAATGGAATGAGTTTTTGTTGAATATGTAGGGGGTGCTATGAGAGAATATTTGAAAAGTGAGGTTAAGTTTTAAAAGGAATTGAAGAATGTTAGTTCTGCAGTAATTGGAGGTCTAAAGCTGGAACAGTTTGAAAAAATGTTTAATACGGAGAAGTGGGATGAGAAAACTTAGAAATTGAGGTTAGGATACGGATTGATAGGTTAAATTAATAAACTAAAATCTTTTATTTTTTCTAGTGTATTGTTTTTTGCAGAATTTAAGGGTTAGTCCAGCAAATAGTTTGGTGATTGCGTATAGGACTGAGGAAAACAAAATTATGTTTGGGGAAAAGAAAGGTTATGTCTGCAAAAAAGTTTTTATTATGAAATATTATGAATTTGTTATGAAATTAATGAAATATTTGTAATTTTGTAATTACGATCTATTCTTTGCTTTATCAGTTCTCTTACATTAATTAGATTTATAAAAAACTTTAAAAAGTGAGGTTACGTTCCTGTATCATCACCCCTTTCCCTTCTTACACTTCTACCTAATTTGGCTTTAGTTGGAAATTTCCTTATTTGAGGTTATTTTAGCTGCGAAGCGACGTGATATCTCTCGCCAAGACGCCAGAAATGCAGCAATTGAATCGAACAACTTTCGCGCTCCATTTAATTAATATAGAAATGTCGTTAGGCGCCCGTCGCCTCGTACTTGCAGTGTCCCCGAGCTATAACGCCGATCGCTGATGCAATTTCGCCGCGTCTGCGACGCACATGTCGATTATAGCGCCACCAGTTCGCCAAGTCGCGTAACGAGGGCGCTCGCAGCGCTTTTTCTCTATCAGCGCCGCGATCGAATTAACTCCGCGTATGCAGCGCGGACAGCGCCATCTGCACGAAGACACGTGATCCCAGTTTGCTTATTTCTATGCTTCGTAATTTCAAATAATAAAACATATCCGATGAAACATTGCAAAATCTAAATGATTGTTTTTTGTTTCAGGTATGTACATGACGAGGTCTCATAGATGGCGCTAGGGAGGGGGTAAGAGAAATAACTTTATTATCGCTTCAGGAGTGGAATTACGATTCGTTCTATTTCTATTCCATTGGATGGAAATGAAATGGATCGTAATTCCACTCCAGTTTTCTTGTATTCTGAAAAGAAATTAATGGGAGATGAAAAAATGAGGTTAAGTGAGGTTAAATTATTCCGTGAGTGTACAATATTCTATCCCCCTTAAGAAAGAAATAACGTTGGCGAAGGGTTTTTTCCCTGGAATGTTTTACAGTTGAAAATAAATGAGTAAGTGTCAGAAAGTGAGGTTAAGTTGGATAAAACTTGCTTTTTAACTGTCTTAAATCACTTTCTAAATCGCAATTTTAATCGGACGCTCCTTTTCGCGTGAAAAGCGAGCGAAACAGTGTAAAACTTTTCCCCTTTCGGGGTTCTTGTTGTCCCAAACGGCGAAAACAATTTTTCCCTCGCGCGACACTCGTTTCGAAGTAACTACCGGGACGTTTTGCGGATAATCTCGGCGTGCCGTAATGGCGCAATTGAAATATAAGACGCGCCTTGACATTAAGTGTCCATTAACTCGGTTTAAGCGAAAGTTGCGAAAACAGCCGTTTAAGTAGTCGAAGTCCGCGAATAGTCAGACGGTTACGTCGTTGCACTTTGGCTGTCGGCTGATTCTCAATTCGATCGTCGAATGGTTCGAACGAGTGTAGAAAACATTTTGTCATGTCGAAAAAATTTTAAGGACCAATTTCCAACCTGTTTCGTGGATGGGGGGAATAATCGTGGTCGCGGAGAATGATCGTGATCATCGCACGATAAATTATTCCGCCGAAAATAAATGTTGCGGCGAACAATAGATATTGTAATTAATCGCTCGTGCTTTTTGCGAGACGCGGTTCATTAATCATCTGTCAGCGAGTTTCCGTGCGAAAGTGCAAATTTTTCGGACGCGACTCGTTTCTGACATTTGAATAACCAGACTGGGAGGAAATTTTGAACGGTTTTGCCTTTTGTTTAGTTTTTTGGACAATTTTAAAAATATTTTGAATTAAGTTTAGCGACTTTGAGGTTAGCAATTTTTTGAAGTTTTTAGGTTAAGTTTGAAGGTTTCTCAGGATTAAGTAATACATTTAAGTTACATTTTAACGTAGAATATGCTGTTCTACTTTTTTAGACATATGAGATACATATCTTACATGTTTTCGCAGTATAACCTCCAAAAACATAACCTGCCAGTAATAATATTTTTTTAATTCAAATTTAACGAAAATCTTCCACGTTATTTCCCGAAAGAGTTGCACCTGGCAGGAGCCACCTGGGCTGTCGAGACAGCGCGAATTAATGCGATTGAAGCGGTAAAAGCTCGGGGCGTAACGCGATTTCGGAGCGAACTGTAAAGATCGTGATTTCGAGTGGGTGTGCTGCCGGACTTTGAGCTCGTATTTTCTAAAACCAATGCCATTTCGCGGACGCTGCGGGCTGATGTACGTCACTTCCGCTTGGCCTCGCCCGTGAGATACGTCGATTTTTTTCGCCCGCGAAAGCCATTTCTTACGTCGTTACCTTTATCGGTTGAAACGTGCAATAATTCAGCAAATGGAAATAATATTCGTTAATACGGTACCTTAAACAATAGCGAATAGCATTTGCATGGAAATTTCGTCGATTTTCGTTTTTAGAAAAAAAACAAAAAAAATTTTTTTTATGTTTTTAAATCTTAAAACCTCCGAACTTTTTTTTCAAATACCTTTTAAAGAAAATTCTAAAAAATTTTCTTTAAATTGTTATAAATAAATTCAATAAAAAGTCAGCAAGACCGATATAAACATATTATAATATATTTTCATAATTTTGCTTCAAAACTGTTCAAATATGATATTCTCAAAATCCATAGTTCTAAAACTAAAATAATGAAAAATGTTTACAGTCGCGAAGAAGAGCATTTGCAATTTCATCCCTCCGAATGTAATACGAAACTTTCATTAATCCTGTAAAATATTTGCAACAAACGCGCAAATATTTAATTCGTCGAAATTATGCCAACTTCATAAAGGTGCTCGTGTTGTAACGTTCCAAAACTTTTGCCGCAATATTTTGCAGTCAAGCTTTTATTTTCCGGCAAACTTTTTTTCATTTGCAATTACCCCGCGAACCCTTTTAATCGATTTTTAATCCACTTTCGCCGGCGGAAACTCGATTTCGAGTAGCAATTCGAAAAATCCGCGCGTCCCTTTCGCACTGACGAAATCAACGCGTCACGGAAATCGTGTAATTAAAGGACGCCGCCTTTTCTTCGAAACGCAATCGCACTTCCGATTGGCAATCGCAATTTATTAAAATTAGCACGAATTCGATGAATCGCGAACGAGTTTAACAAAATTCCGCGCGAAATTGCGGCTAATGCGATTGGGCGTAATTTCAGGCCGATTTCCATTTGCGCGATACCGCTTTTTGCGCGATTTTTCCGCGGCGATCCGTTTAATGGCGAATCCGCTCGATCGGCGGTTACAATCGAACAATCGGCGGTTTCATTCAGAAAAAAATATCATATTTCATATTGGAGTAGGGGAATTTTTTATTTGAATATGATTTGAATTTCGTATGAACAAACCAACAATTATTTTGTCAATTTGTGAAATTGTGGTATTTATCATAAGGTATTTTTGAATAAATGTGATTCAAAAGTGACACAGTAAAATATCACTTTTTATCAAAATTTTTACCAACATTTTTTTGCCACAAAAAATGTGGTAAAAAATTTTTGTTCTTTACCGATGTGAAATAGAATGCGATAAATTACCAAATTTATTAATAAATTGTTATAAATAAATTATTATTAATATTAATAAAATATTAATAAAATATTAATAAATTAATAAATTATTATTAATAAAATGCTTATTAATTTAAAAATGAGGTCCTGACTCATTTCTCATTCAAAGTAACCGAAAAAATTATCCAAAAATATGGTTCGCGACTAACAAAACCACACATCGAACCGGAAACAGTGATTGACGTGAAAAAAATGATCGCGGTTGTGAGTCGGCGAAATTGTTTGTGATCAATATGGCGAGCCTGAAGCGCGGCGGCAAATTACAGATCCGGCACAATGCCACGGGTATACGTTAATTTCCTTTTCATGCTTGCTCGCTACGGCTTATGCACTATGCAAATTAGTCTCGAAAACCCCCACGAGTCACCGGTGATTCAAGCCGCGGCGAACGTGTTAAGATCTACAAACGTATGACTAAACGGAATAAATATCACGAAATAGAACGGCGTTTGCTTGTTTAGCTGAAACTGACACACAATCTGCGAATAAATTAAATTTAATGCCCGGCAATAATTCTTGGCGTGTTCGCGAAATAATTCGCTTTTACTGCCTGCTTCATTAATTTCGGAGACGTTATCCGGGGATGCTCATTTCGACGCGACGTTACGTTCGGGCGTCAAAAATCTGATGAGGAAACGCTGTTACGGAAACGGAATTACATCTTATACAACGAATACTGAGGCAAAACAATTTTTTATGTAGGAAATAGATTTTGAAAAATTGGTAGGTTGCATATTCGTAATTCTGGGGTAACATTTGAACAATTTCAATCTGAAACGATTTTTAAAGTATGTAAATTTAACAAGAGGGATTTGGAATTTAAGAGTGGCGCCATCTGCAGATATTGTAGAAATTTACATTTTTTTCTCGCTTTGGAATTTTATGAATTTAGATACATTTCAATTAGAATTTTGAAATTTAAGAGTGGCGCCGTATGGTGGTATTGAAGAAATTAACAATTGTTTACTCGAGACAAAAAACGTTAAAATTTAATAAAGTATGATAGTTTGATTTAAAAAATGAGTGTCTCGGAATAAGAGTGACTTCATCTGACGAGATTAAAGAAATTATCATTTTTTCTTTATATCGATAATTTTATGAATGTAAATACATTTAAATTCAACTAATATTTTGGAATTTAAAAGTGGCGCCATCTGTGGCATTGAAAAGGAATTCATTCTTTGCCTCATTACAAGATACATTCAAAGTTAGTATTGTACATTTTAGAATAGCGCCATCTGGAAAGAGGAAACATTTACCATTTTTCTCTCCAGATGGAAGTGCTCATAAATTCTGCAGCACTAACTTTAAATTTATCTAACCTGAACAACAATTTTTTAATTAAATTTGTGTAAAATGTTGTCTCTGTGGGAGATTTCGATTAATCAAAACCGCGGGTAGCCGGGGAAAAAGTGAGAACAATTTCGTTTTCATTATGAATTGTAAGTCATGCAAATCGTAACTGACGCTCGCCACGGGAAGCATTTACATGTCAGTTACGTAGCAGCGCAATGTCTGGCCGACATCCATAACTGCAACGCGACTGTCGACTTTACGACACGTCGACTCCGGGTCGACCCTTCGCGTGTACGGTTTCTTGTTCGTCTTGCTATTCCGCGGGTTATTTTAATTGGAGTTGATTAATTAATTCGCGAAATCACCATATCCGTCTAATGGTTGGCAATACAAAATAAGGAATCTTATTAATTATTGTATTCATTTTTTCGAGTTTAAAATTAATCTAAAATTCTATGAGTTGCGAAAATTGTTACATTTTTGCCTTATTTTAAAATGTGTAAATGGAATATAACACTAAATAAAAAAGAAAATGAAAAAATGAATGGAACTGGAGCAGATGTTGAATTTTAAATTCGCATTGAAAAAAGAGAATTGATTAATGTTTAAATCCTTCGTACATTTTTACGTAGTTTTTATGTATTTTATGAATTGACAAAAAAATGTAAATCCTACTTTTCTCACTAATATTTCCACTAAATTCTCACTAAAAATATAGAAAAAAACCCCAAACAAATAATCCGATTAAAAAATAAAAGAAACATTTCAAAGTAAAACTGCTCATTTAAAAAATAATATTTTCAACTTCTAACCCTACCTTTCCCTGTCAACGAAAAATATTTAGTAATATTAAACAATATTTTAGAAATATTTTAGGCATATTTAAAAAAAAATTTTTTTAATATTTCTAAAATATTTTTTTAATATGCAGTAATATTATTTTAATATTCTAAGTTATATGTCTGGTGGAAAAATATTAACGTACAATTTATTTAATAATTCTATAATATTTAAAAAGTTTTTTTCAAAGTTTTTTCAAATGATTGGTTGAAAAATCTTTCTCAACGTGTCACTGAGATTTATTAAAATAATTTATTAATTTATATATTTTATAAAGTATTAAATTAATATTATAAAAATATTAAAGAAATATTAAATAAATATTACAATAATATTTTTTTAGCCCGACAGTATTAAAATTGTATTATTGAATATAAAAAAATGTTTTAGAAATATTTTTTAAAATATTTCTATAATATTGTAAAAATATAATTCGCTGGTACGGTTACT
>JABFPB010005331.1:0-13475 GCA_022817645.1 Ceratoteleas bidentatus
GATAAGGTTTTTGAGACTTTTGTGATCATGATGGGATCATTTTGTGATCACTTTGTAATCACTGAATGATCAGGTCAGTTTGTCGAATATTCAGCGGATCATTAAATGATCATTACATGATCACAAAATGATCCCAGCGTGATCATAAAAGTCTCAAAAACCTTATCACCAAGGGAACAGGCTCTACTGATCAGAAAGTGACCATAAAGTGATCCAGAATTTTTTTTCTCGGGTAATAGTTTTTTTTTATTACATTGTACGCAACGGTTTATTAAAGGGTAGCGAACCGGTCACTAAAGCTTACTAAACCGCTGCGCGTAAGGCTACGCACTTCGCAATTTTCGTGTCATATTAAGTTTATTAAAATCTGTTATTCTCTGTTAGTAAATTGTAATAATTTTTTCTCTTCGTGTGAATATAAAACCAACATTAGGAGATTAACCTAAGACTTCATGTTAATTTAGCATGGTGTCTAACGTACATGCAACATTGTAATTCTTTTGCTTCATGTTAAAAAAGCGTGCGATGTTCTTAAGAGGATTGAGGATTGTTAATAATATTCCTGTCGCATTATTTTCTTATCGTGATTCTTCTAATTATAAATACAGGAAAAGATGTTTTCTAACGTGTGAACAGAAAGTCGAGCGATTAAAGTTGCGAACCTATAGGGAAAGGTGTACTTTTTATTGGAATGTGTAGCTATAAGTGCATTTTTAAGTGTTATAGATTTTATAATGTTCATCATAAACAACTTTTTAGAAATGGTCTGATATTCCAATTTATTGGCAAACTGTTTTGCAGACAATTACCTAGCTGTTCAAGTCAGAAAATTATTGAACAACAGTCTGTATAATATCAAGATGATAGCAGGAGCGATTTCCATACTTCAAACCAAACAGAAAGTGACCATGTTACAAAATCAGTTAGATCTGAAACAGGTCTGATTTTGAAATTCGATCACGACATTATTAAGATTTTATATCTATTACTTTCAGACAGAACACTCTAAACACTAAAACTACAAAACACCACGAATATAGTTGTGTGTGTGTGAAGTCACCAAACAATTTCGGTCTACTTTCTAACCTATGTTTTGCATGTAGCGCCGCGAAAATTCAGGATATATTCGGAGTTTACAGTGTTAGGTAGTCCAATAGCAGTCTCGAAGCCATCGTTTAAAACCGTGACATTCGTCAAATGGAACTCTGGGACGCACCATTGTACGACTGGAAACCATCGTTACGAGCAACTATTTGTGCCTCCCCTAGCAAATATTCTGATGATGCTGAGATAAGGTCATTATAAGGATGTCACCTCACCTGATTAGAAACTCATCATGCATACACATCAGGCCCTCATCACTGATGTAACAGTAGGAATCGATATGGATATGATAAGGAAACCTGATCAGGCTTCCAATGTGCCGAAAACAATACAATGACTCAGACGAGAATTGAACCCTCGATTCTCAGTCTGCAGTTTGCCTGACTTGTCCCCGAGCTGTTGGAACATTTTATACATGAGTCATCGCGATATGCCTATCTTATTACCACAGTATGATGTGGCTTGCCTTATCATACGCTGATCAGGATCTGATAAGGTTAGCCTTATCAAATTATGTGGTTTCCTGGCCAAAACCTGATAAGGCCATGATCAGATTACCATATCATAACCATTTCAAAATGACCTGATCAGGGCTTAATCAGTTTGCCTGATGAGGCCCTGATGTGGAGTGTCACATCAGGACTTTACCGATGCCAAGCGTTACATTCGACTCAATGCCTTATCAAGATACCTCATTGGAACCTTATACGGTTTTCATCAGGAATCCTCTGCACTGAGTAAACTAAGTGGTAAGAATCACCACTTAAGTAGTAAAAGTGATTATATCAAGTGGTTTGCTATTTGAAATGGTTTGTTTATTTAAATATTCATTAACATTAAACATTAACCCATTTTTATAAGAACCAACTATCAAAATGTTAATAAATATATCATTTAAGGTTTTACCACTTCAAGTGGTAAGATTTTACCACTTAAATGGTGATTTCTTACCACTTAGTTTTCTCAGTGTATTGATGTCGATCATATTTGCATTTTTATAATAATTTAGGGTGATCTGAAAGGGAAAGACGACATATGTTGAGTTACTACATTTATTTAAGAAATTACAAGGTAATGTTTGTAATTTCGACGTTTCATGCGAGAAAATTAGAGGTTTTCCTGTAATGAATGTTCGCAATGAAAATGTTTGCAATTAAGAGATATATGACGCTAATGTGACTAAACGACCTGCTTAACCAATTTCGGGAATCCTCATACTAGATCTGTATAAGTATTATACGGGAAAACCAACGAGGATATATAATAAGGAGAATGCCTATTCAGAGCCACAGTTAGCCCTGTACAATGCCAACTGTGGCTCTGAATGAAAATAATTATTGGGATTCCTGTATTTGTCAGGACGGACATTCTAACCACGGAAACCTAGGAATTCTACTAAGTAAATGAACGAGGCCATAGTCTGAGATTTGATAATAATTTAAATTCCATGTAGCACTTCCTTCTGGGCATCAGTAAGGAATTCAAAAATGAATCGATATACATTGGACTATATATAAGACTACATGCCTAACAGCCAGCTTGAAGCTTAATTTTGTAAAGAAAAGCGCTTTTTAGAAAACTATACTGTAACTTTGGTATTTTACCAAAAATACAAATTGTTTAATTTAACAAAATTAACGAAACTGACGAATCTACCGAAACTAACAAAACTGACAGAACAAAGCTAATAAAACCATACTTCTATTTTTGGAATTTTGGGACATTTATAATTGCGAAATAATGAAAAATCGTCGCATTAATTAAAGCTCACTCGAATATATCTTCGACCATATTTCGTGTCACATTTCTCATTTGTTCGTTTTGCTTTACATACAGAGCGCACATCCACACCGGCACCTAATAAATATCCAATTCCTCTCCTTGCAACATATTCTTTTTCATTCTTCCACGTGATCTTTTCACTCAATTGCCTCTCCCCTCGCCATTATCTCTTTTCCGCCCGCGCAATTTATTCGCAGCGTAATCTCTCGAATGTTGTTTTTTCTCTGCATCCCCGAACGGTAGCTCGAGATTTATCAAAATTACCGCGTAATTTTTTACAAATTATTTCGCGAAATAATCATAACCGCCGTCCCGTTTTCGCGGTCACCCCGGAGAGGATTTTCTTGTCATTTGCGTCAACATTTTTACATCCCGGCAAACGCGAAGTGACGCCTTGCGTTTGAACCTCCAATATCACGTGTTTCGACAAATTGCAGTCCTACATCACTTCGGTTCGTTTCAGTTTATTTTTTAATCCATTTCACGCAGCTGGTTGTTATTTAATTTTTTTACAGTTCACTTGATAACAAGCTGTTGTGTTCCACTCGAGAATAAACAAGCGTAATTGCTGCACCTACCGAACCCGGTTTCCAGACAATGAATTGCAATAAAAAGCAGTTAAACCAATTACGTCGAATTTCGCGTCAAGTTGATCGAATTAACGTCAAAAGTAAACAGTTTCAGGACTTGCATGAAGATGTTTTATGCAATCGGCTGGCCGAGATAAAATCAAAGTAGCTGCACTGAGAACAATATTTTATGAAATTTTACTGAAATCTCGAGATTCATTACTGAACTGTACAGTAAACATGGGATAAATCCATTGAGACCGTCAAAATTCATCGATAATTTCAGAAGCATCAGAAAATAAAGGATACAGATTTCGTTTCTGAACAGTAAGAATTCTGTTTGTGCATATTAACATTATCAAAACATCAAATATTACTCTTTCCAGCATTGTAAACCACAAGATAATCGATAAATGTCTAAAAGACAAACTCAGACAAATATTACTCAAAGCTTGAAATTTTACTGAAATAGAAAGTAAGAATAGCGCTGTCTTTTATATTGGCGAGGTAAAGTCGAAATGTGACGGATAGGTTAAGAGTCGATATCGATTGTCGCGTTTTCGCGTCGGTAAAGGCCTAAGGTACTTTGACTATTTCCACTACGCGGCGTTTCAGTTACTCACAAGTGCAGTAAGTGCACATCCCTCGGTATATAAACTAAATCTTTATTCTATATTTAATGTTGTAATTCTATATTTACTGCTGAGTTCAGTAATTTCTCTACCACTCACAATATACGGAAATTTTACTGAACTATACATTAATGTATAAGATAAAATAATTTTATATCAGGTTTATTCAATTATTCAGTACTTTTCCACGTAAAATTTGTAATTTTTCAACGATTATATTTCTCAGTGTGCCGAAGTGTACAATTGCAAAACGATTATCACCCCCCCTAATAAGGTAGACATACTCCACAATGGTATTTCTAATCGATACCGACAAACGTAGGATACACCGCCGGTGCATATTCAGGAGATAGTGTAAGGCAATCCAGCGATCATTTTTTAATATTGAGGGGATAATTCGATATCGGAAAAACATTTTCCGGGACGTTTCGCGGGGTGCCTTGCGATTTGAAAACATTCGAATAAAATGTTATCGCTATTGAAAGTACGATTGATAATTTTGGGTCCGAAGTGGCGTTCCGTGCGAATAAAAAATTAACCTTTGGAAGCGGAATGGAAGGTTGAAATTGTTTGTCGGAGAGTCGAATAATAACGGTACTCGATAAATGTTTTTGAGTTTAAATGTAAGAAGAAGAAAATGTTTATGAATGCAGGATTCCTTCGCCCTATTTTACATTATCTCCGCGATGAACGACAAGACGTCAAACTGTCTCTACGCAGACGTTTCGACAGGACGCGTCACCTAGTAGATGGGAACACTATGTTGTGCAGTAATTGCTTTTACAGCCAAGAAATTTCCATAAGAAAACCAACGTTGATTAGGCGACGACGAAATATATATTGTGATTATAGCGTTTGCAAGTCTGTAGTAAACACTGTTATAGGTAACAATATTTAGGCGAGGTTTGTGAGGCGAACTTTCGTGGGAAAATGTGTCTCTAGTTGTTTTGCAAAATCTCATTTGGAAATATGAAATTGTAGTTTTAAGATATTTGCTAAACATTTTTTAAATATATTATAAGAAAAATCTTGATTTTACACATTTCTCGCCCACATTACTTAACCCTAAAAATTGATTTGATTTTGAAAAAAAATTGAGTCATAAATAAATATAATCTTTTAATATTTTTCCGGAAACCTGGTTTTGATAGGTGCAGCAAAACCCAAGTAGAAATAAAAAAAATAGACTCCATTCAAAACAATATCGATATAATATTATCTTCCTTTTCAAATCCCCCAAATTCTAAATGCTTTGCAAAATATTAATATGCTGTACTTAGTAATTTATACAAAAAAATTCAATAAATTACGTTCTCTCTTTTCAGTAAACAATTATTGACGTACCACCAACTCTAACTTCTATATCACCGAAATCCACTAAATTCTGCCATAAGTCGAATACAAATTAAATTCCGAATCCAATGCATACGAATAAGAATGCAATCAAAACCACACGAATACCATTGCAATACAATTACCCAAATTAACCTAATCAAAACTAATAATACCCCCTCCCCAAACCATCGTCTAATTAATAGCCATATTACGTGCTTCAATCGATTACCTCTATTGTTTACCCAGCCAATTTTTCCACAATGCAAAACTTGACGCGCGCGTATTCGAAAATGTTACTGATATCCGTACTCCCGTTCGCTTTTGTTGGCGTAGTATTACCGACAGAGACTCCGGTGATTATAATTACGCTCCATGAGATCTCTATTACACCGGGCTTACACATACCTGCGGTAAATTACGCTCCGCTTCAGATTCAAACGATCATCTATTAAACTGCGTTAACGTGGCATTGCTCGGATTTTCATTATCCGGCCAACAAAGTGACGTACTCGCGAACTGTCCGGCCTAGCCTTGCTCTCAAACGATCAAAGATTTACTCGCGTCCATCGCGTATTACCAAGTGCCGAGCGTTATTATTTTAAATGCCTCCGTATCAAAGGAAATTGACTGCCACTCGAGCCGGTCATCGCTTCACGTTCGACTGCACTCAAAAAATATACCTGACTGATGATTGGTTTGCCTAAAAGGCTATTATTAGTCGTTAATACTAATCGTTAAGTTATTCTTAATGGTTACGATGTGATTCGCGAAAGCAAAGAAATTCTTCTAGGCAGGAATTCTGCGTTGTTGAATAATAAATCACTTTTGAGGAAATGAAATATGAGTATGCCTATGCAATCTGAAAATATTAGGTTTCCATTAAGAATATTGTCCTGTAACAATCAATCTGTTTAACACGATTTTCCCTTGCGCGCAAAATATTAATTTGGAGTCAAGAATAATCAATATTTTCCTGGAAAATGAATTAAGTTTAATGTAAATGGCAATCGTATTATCGAAGGATTATTTATTCTTACAATAATCGGATTGATTTTCGGGTTGATTAAATCCTTTTTTGTTAAGGAAGAGTGTAATTCTAAGGTAAACTAAAAGAAATTAATTACAATCAATATTAACGAAATAGCAGCACTTAAAAAAAACGATTCTAGTCTATCTTATGGAGAAGACATTTTTGCATATTACAAACGAAATTTAAACGTAATTCACCAACAATTATTTGAGTTATTATTTCGGCCAAGTAAAGAAAACATGTTTTCGGGAAAACGCGTTTAAAGTTTTAAGCTAAGTTTTTGCTCAATAAAAGTCTGCAAATGGATTCTCTCAGTTAATCAGCTATGCCAGGCGCATAGAACAGTCCTTCAGCGTCCTCTAAATTGCGGATAGCTTCCAGGCTCTCGTTACTTCGGGCCATTCTCTGCTCCACAACATACACCGATATCCGGCGATGCCGTCCGCCTGCGGAGCGCGCTTCCTACCGGTCTGCGCCGGATTCAAATAGATATATCTCTTCAACCGATTCGAATTTCACTTTAATCTTTTGACACAATAATCTCTGCACATAGAGCTATCAGATTATGCAAAAAAAATTTTTCGAGTTTTTCAACCCAACTGAGCAGAAAGGACCCTTAAGGGAATTTGGTTTGCAGTAAATATAAAAATATTCTTACTGCAAGAATATCTTGAGTTACAAGATCTTATTCTTATTATACTTGGACATCAGTTTAGCCAGATAGTATTCAGAAAATGATTTACTGTAAGAATATTCCGGTCACTCTAAAAAGATTGTTTTAAGAGTGTAAGATGATATGACCTTAAGGACTTAAGGAGATATGAATATAATGTGAATGTGATATGACGATATGACAGTTGGATTGAGATTATAATATCCTTTCTTTACGATTTGATGTTTTGTCTAAAAAAAAAGACATTAATCACGTTATTGACATTTCAACAGATGAAGGAAACACGTATATATTATATGCTCGATGATAGAAACATTGGTATAGCTACTTATTGCAGTAATCGAAAGAAGTTAACGTGTTCATATAAAGAATTAAAAATTATTGTTAATTACCTCAAAGTATTTTTTGTTTGTACACACCCAAACAAATCTCAGAAGTCTGGAATGATTTATCCCAGAATTTCTTCAATTAAGGAAAAAGGTTTTGCTAAAAGAGAAGTCTTCACTAAGAAACACCGCTCGGCGTTATTCAAACATCAATTTGCATCGCGCCGCGAATTAATTGACAAGTGTTCAACTTTTGGCTCAGGATTTCTCGCGGAAATGACGAATTAACGACACTTGCCCCGAAGTTCTTGGATTGTTAATTGATTTTTTATGTTACAGGGTAAGGTGCTTTTAGAAGATGGAAGTGAATATCTTTAGCCGAATTTTTCGTGGAGGAAAGAAAAAGTAATTTGTAACTGATGAGAGAATATGAGACGATTATACCACGGCGTAAATTTTTGCTTCATTTCTGCAATCCATTTCTACTTTATACTGCACAAAATTATTTTCATAAATCATTCTTGTGTATCCAAAAAAGTTCTTTAAAAACGCTAGAAAATTACATTGTCCAGACATATTCCCGATTTCAACTAAACCGGATAAATAGTTCTCTGTTAAAATATGATAAAATACAAAATATACATTCAGAAAAATAATGTATTAGTTCCAAATAAATTCGCTTTACCATAGCTAAATAATTTATATTTACAGAAAATAAATATATATTTGCAACAAATAAAAGTACTTCCTCACACTAATTAAGAATTTATTATTTCCAAATAGATCTTCATTTAGCGCAACTAAATTTTTGTAAATAAATATATTTACTTGAGATAACAACAATATTTTTCTGAGTGCAAAAATATTATTTTCAGTTATCTACTGTACATTCTTAAAGTGACTAATAAGCAACATGGAATTCCGACCTCAACATCGCAGGAAACGAAACAACAATGAAATACAAAACGCCCCGACGGGATATTAAACATCACTTGCATTCCCTGTTTCGATTGCATTTTCGCGCAACACCGAGCAGCAGCGTACCACACTTATTACGATAAGTCTGCGCGAAAATTTCGCCCCGATAAAGTTCTCTCGCGTTGCTCCGGCTTTTCCACTTTGCATACACGCGGCGCCCGCAAAAAGATAGTTCGCTATAATAAATCATTACGTCGCGATATTCTTTTTAATCAGACGCGCATCTCGGAGCGTTCCTCCCGAGGCGCATTTTCAACGGCCGCGCTTATCACGTTTCGCGTTCCACTTTTATTTATTTATCCGTCACGCTGCACAACAAATTGAATAGCGCGACGTTTGATATTTAAAACCCGTATCGCGTTTTCGGCGACAGATCGAACGGACGCGACCGCGATAAGTCGAACGCGAAATGACAAATGTCGTTCAAACGCGAAATTCTCATAGTAAAATGGTCCGTTAAGATGCGCGTTCCCCTTTTTCCGCGGCGATATAAGATTAATCGCGCTGAAACGTTCCTTATAACGGAATCCGCGTGATTGCGCGCTGTCCAAAAGAACGTCGCCGACTTTCCCGACGCGGCAACGCTCAAACGCGAAATGTGATTTTTGCCTCGGAAAGCCGGTGGCGGATTACGCTCGCGAGGTTGCGCCAGTAAAATGATTAGCCGCGCGATTCAAGGGAATCGGTCTTTGCAGGCGTTTGCTTAGTATTTAGCCGTTGCTCGACGGAGCGCGGAAAATGCCGCACTTGAGGCCGTCTTAACGACTTTATTTCGTTCGGCCAAGTCAATGGAGATATATATTGGGAATAATTAGAACGTTGTGAGAACGTAAGCCCTTCGTCATTGGTATTGATAACTGTTGTAAGAGTATGGACTCTGGCGGGAATAGTTGAAGGATGAATCTATTTGAACTATCAGTGTAAAAAAGTACTGTAAAGATCAAGTATATCCTTGACACTAAACTGTGAAAAAATCGGTACTAACATCGTTTTTACTAACGGTGTTACTACATTAGTTAAATGTAGTAACATCGTTAGTTAAAAAATCGGTATTACAAGGAGAAAAATATTTCATGAAATACTGAAATCCCGGCATTATGAACTGTGCAGTAAACATGGGATAAATCCATTGAGACCGTCAAAATTCATCGATAGGGGAGAGTGACCAACAGTCCACTGAGAAAAAACCGTGTAAAAGTACACAACTTTTGCACCACTAGTGGAATAAAATCACACCGCTAATGGTGTAATTTTACATATGTTGGTGTAATTTCACAGATTTTGGTTCAAGTTTGCAGATCGCAGCGATATTTAGGAGGTTATATCGCAATGTTGCTACCAGTCGGTCCAACCGATCGGTAAATGTGTTGCAAAGTCTGAGAAAATTCTGTGAGGTTGCAATTTGTCACAATGGTGATGTTCAAAAAGTTTGGTTAGGTAGGTCCAGTGTGTAAATTTACGCAACTTGTGTAATTTTACAACGGCTGGTAGTGTAATATAATTACACATGTAGCGTAAAATTACAATACGAGTGTAATTTTACACCGTTAAACGTGGGTTTTTTAATGCCACCGACTGTCGGTGTAATTTTACACGGATTTTTTTCATTGTGGGACACTTTTTACATCGAAATCAAATGGGAAAAAGTGTCCCACTGTTGGTCACTCTCCCCTAATTGCAGAAGTATTAGAAAATAAAGGATACAAATTATGTTTCTGAAGAGTAAAAATTTTTATTGGTTCAACGATCATTTTTCTTAGTGTAGTAAACTTCTCTACATGTATGTGCAGATAGCTGGGCATCTGACATAAGAGCGTAACTTATACAAATATAACAAATTTTCAAAAATAATTTGAAAATTTGTTCTTAGGTTTATAAACCAATTTACATACTTGTAATTTTCTCAGATTCTATTAATGTAACGAAATGTATTTTAATTGTCTTGCAGTTATTATGGCAAATGGAAAACAGGGTGAAAACTATGATGAAACTAATTCCAGATTTTGTATCGAAACATGTCAGGTCTCAATATCAAAAACATTTTTAAAATAAACAAATCTTCAGGCACAGAGTGCACTCTAGCCTATCATTCAAATTGCCAATTATTTACAAAATAGCCGCCGTTGAAAAAAAGAGTAAACAATCTATGGATTTTGGCGTTTGAGCGTAAATCGACAAAAAAATGCTAACTTTTGTTGATTCGGACTAGTCACGTCAATTCTGTCCAATTTCCCGAGGCGGCAATCAAATCGACCGAGCAGTTTATCTCCAAAATACCTGACCAGTTAAAAAAAGAAACAGTTTTTTTTGCATAATCGGGGCATCAAGAAGCCGTGTTCAATAAAGCGCCAGAAAACTTCTCAAATGCAGATTGGTAAGACACAAGGTATACTTATCACTCATAAGCTTACAGGTGTTACAGAATTTAAACTATCTTTTTCCAGATCTTTTTCCATATATTATATCCTTTTTTGGCAGAATTTACCAATTCTACATTACCATTGAAAAGGCACTGGTAGGCATTTAAATGCCAGAAAACACTACCTAATTTTCTCATTGCTGAAAACCCTTTGAAACTTAGTCATTCTCTTCCTATGGGTGACTCGATTCGAGCGCGAACCAACGTCACGATCGAGCCGCGCGCAAAATCGCCGCAAAAACGAAGGGCGCCACTTCGAAAATGCGTTATACTAATCGCGCAAAGGGCTAATGTCGCGCTCGACAAGCAATGTGCATGTGCTAGATTCCACGCGGCAAATCAAAGTACCTCTGACCCTTTTGCGCGCTTTCGTCTCGCTAACTCTGTTTTGCAGCGGAGGGCGCTTCCCGAAAAAAAAGCTTCGGAAAAAGGCATCGACCGGACCTTTTGCGCGCCTTCGTCAAAAAGATCGGCGGCAAATTCAGCCGGAAACTCTCGCTTGGCGGCGCGGGTTTGTGCCCTGTAACGGGTTTTAACAATTGGCTGATCAAAAACGCGGCGAAACAAGTGTAACGCCCGTTCCGGCGAGGCGTGAGTGCATTAGCCGGGGTGAAATTGCATCCCCGCGGGGCGTCCTTGGGGCGGACTGGACGCTCGTCAAGAGGTGACCAGACCCCCGAATCACGCCGTTAAAGACGGTATTAATATCGGCGTTAAAGCGGAGGCGAGCAATTGCGCGGGATAGCGTTTTAGGCGACGTTGTTATTCCATCGTTTGTACGCCCAAGACCAAATTATGGCGCGGGTTAAACGACAGTTTGTCTGTTATTTATTGCGGATGAGATGCGATCGTTTAATTGGAAGTCTGGGTGAAATAACTCGGGGTTAAAGGTCGGGAAAACGTTTGATCTGGAGTCCGTAGAGAAATTCGGGGGTTTCTACTATTTAGATGGAAATGGTTTGTTATATACTGTAATTCAAAATTGTTTACGGTGTCCGTTTACTAGGGTGTCCGTTTCAAAATTATTTTTTCTCACACCGTAAATGCTCGAAAAAAGTTTTATTAACGGGAAGAGAAGGCATATGAATATATTAATTAATCAACAGTTAGTAGTGCCGCCAGAAAGTTTAATATCTCAAAAATACCAAAAATGGGACATTTTAATTTTTTCTGAATGTGCTTTCAATGGTGAATTTCAATGAAAAAATTACAAAATTATCCTTGCAAAAGCATCTACATCTTTCTAAACGGTTTCGCAATGAATATTTTGAGTTGTGTGCAGAACTCCAATAATTTTTCAACATCAAGAATTTTTTCCTTGTACGATCGTCGCAAACTTTCCCCAACAAAATTTGTTGATAGCATCAAAGTTCAACTAGTTTAGAATAGATTTAGCAGCATAACGAGTAAAAAAATGTATATACTCATATAGACAAAAATGTTTGAAAAAAGTTAAAAAACCGAAAAATCGCATTTTTCACATTCCAGATGATGATTTTGCAATTTCTCAGATTGTACGTTTAATTTCCAATAAGAATCATGTGCGACCCAGGAATATATCATATATATTCTTGCAAAATATATATGATATGCCATTCAACTTGAATGGTAACACAACACCTGCGATCTACCTCTTTTTCAAAATTTCCCATAAAATAAATTTGTAAAAAAGATTATGTTGTTCACTATCTGCAGGAAGTAGCGAGCCAATTCCATTCTTGCGAAGTCTCGCGTTCCCTGACAGCCTGTTGCCTCCGAGCTTGATCTTGCAAACGGGTCTGCAAAGAGACAGTAGATACGACATATGAAGACCATCTGAAATGAATATATGAAAATGATATGAAGATATGGGAAGATATATACCGCGTATTGATGCGACGTCTCATGAGCATCGACGTCCTCTTGACGACGGCTCTTTAGCGCCAATCCGTCGTAATGTTCTTGCCAAGTCTCGCGTTCCCCGGAAGCTTGCTGCCTCATAGCTTGATCGTGTAAGCGGATCTGAAACAGACATGGGCAAATTTTAAACAAAAATTAATTTGTTAATTAGTTAAAATTAACAAATTAACAAAAATGGTTTTTGTTAATTTGTTAAAATTAACAAATTAACAAAACCATTTTTGTTTATTTGTTAAAATTAACAAATTAACGAAAAAACTTTTGTTAAAAATAACATTTTAACAAAAAAACTTTTGTTAATTTATAATTTCTTAATCCGGAATATTCCCAACACCACGGGATTGGAAATATTCCCTAATGCATGTTTCGGATTAATCTCATTAATCCTTATTCCGACTGATGGATTAACGGGTTTAAATAATTAATCCATAATCCAGAAATATTCTAATCCCTTATGTCGAATATTTGGATTAATTTTGGGAATGGATTATATTGGTCCGACAGGTTCAGACATGTCGATGACGTCGTTTCCATGTATATAGATGCATTACGATATAGTTCGATATAGTTCGAGGTTACCGCACATACTCGAATTATTGACGAAGATTACCGAACATACCCGACGTACCCACGAAGGTTTCCGAACATCCCGAAGTGCCCACGAAGGTTTCCGAACATATCCGAAGTGCCAACGAAGGTTCCCGAACATACCCGAAGTGCCCACGAAG
>JABFPB010005332.1:0-13469 GCA_022817645.1 Ceratoteleas bidentatus
TGCATGTCACAAATTTTCTCTAAGATCTTTGACATAAATGGCAATAGACTAATAGGCCTAAGATCAGCAAGAGACTTTGGGTCAGAGTTCTTCGGAATAGGCTTCACCAGACTATGTTTCCAACTAGAAGGAAAGGTATTATTTATTTATTTATTATATATATTAATTGACTATATGTATTACTTGTATATATTCATGTTTATATATTTGAATGACTGTTGTAAATTATTTCTGCTTCTTTACAGGTTCCTGTTGATTTTGGATAATGCGCCGTCCCATCCACCTTCGGAGGAGTTGAACACAATTGACCCTCAGTACGAAGTGGTGTATTTTCCTCCCAATGTCACATCGATCATCCAACCCATGGATCAAGGCTGTATTGCGTTGCTCAAGAGGAAATACAAAAGTGCATTTCTAAGAGAACTGCTTGCAAAAGATACCTTGGACATAGCTGGGGTCGCCGAGTTTTTGAAATCGTGGTCACTTTATGATTGCTGTACACTGGTAGCTGACTGTTGGGACAATTTGAGTGAGAACACTCTGAAGAAGTGTTGGAAGACACTTCTAACAGCTGAGTGCGTTGACAACTATGCAGTTAACAACATCTTATAGGTATCTTCTGTAGTGTCCCTCCTAAATCAGCTGCCCTACAATAAGCTGTACACGGTAGAAGATGCTCAAGAGTGGATGAATGAAGACACCTATCTCCCAACATTTAAAGTTTTAAATGACGCTGAAATTGTTCGGAAGTTCACAACCAACGATCCACTACCTGAAGGACAGACGACTGACGATGAAGAGACGCAAGATGAAGAGAGTGAACAGTCACCGGATCCTCTGAACCATTACAGCGTGCTTGCATCGCTGCAAAAAGTGTGTAGCTGGAGTAAGTCCGAGCCATCTCTGACTACTCTGGATTGTCAAGTATTGGACAAAATGCGAAGACTGATAATTCGCAAAATCGTGCACGGCGAAGAGCTTTAGATTGCTCATCAATATTAATTATTGGCATTGCCGTAGGATTAACACAAAATGATCCTTTTATTTTTTTATGTGAGTACCATGGATTGTCAGTGTTACCAAAATGAAAAGACTGATCATACGCGAAATTGTATAAGACGAAGAGCTTTAAATTATTCAGCGATATAGATTATAGACATTGTTATTAGGATCACTACAAAATATTTTTATTTTTAGGTATTATTGTGATTAAATATATATTTGAAAATAAAACTTGAATTATGATGTGTACATTTTTATACAACATTGCGATTATTTATTAAAAAAAATTTTTTTATTTCATTTTATTAATTTTTTTATTATTTATTTATTCATTTATTTATCATTATAATTATAATATTATTAATTATTAATAATTCAAACACAGAAATGGTTTATAGGCATTTAATAACTGTAGTTTGATTGTGGAATTGTGGGTCAGTCGGAACGGCTTGTACGGGAAGAGTGGGGGGAACGCTTGAAGCCGGTAGGACGGCTGAGCGGGTAAACGCCCGCTGGCTGCGCGGGATGACGGCTGGACGGACGACGGCTGCGCGGGAGTCTACTGCGCGGGAGTGTACCAACTTCATAAAAGTCAAATTTAAAAGTTTATTTTACTACTCACTTAACTTTGAATCATTGTTTACAATTATTTTAAATAAGTCTATAGATATCCCAAATTTCCAGTACTTCTGGCTTGAAATTTTATTAATAAAGGAAAATGCAAACAAACGTTAATTTGTTTCAAGCATTCACCACTAATATTATTTGAAAATCAGTACGTGGAAGCGAAAAGTCCAATTTATAAAATCCGTACCTTCACATAAATCTGATGTTTAAGCATAGCTGCTCTGAGGATCAACATACGCGTACGTCTCTGGTATTCTTTTCCTAAACTGATCGACTTTTCAAAAGTCGTGCTACGTTGATCCACATCTTTGGCATATAAAATCTGAAATCATTCATTGTAATCAACATTACCAGACACGCAAAAAAGTAAATTTCTCAGACTCATACTCATATTTTTCTTGTATATAGGAAGAAGAGATTCTCCATGTCATATATAGGAAGAAGAGATTCTCCATCTCTTCTCCCAAAGACCAATTCATTCGAGATGATTTTTTCTGAAGAGGGCCAACTACAAATGGCCGAAATGTAAAATTGACAAATTTTGTTTAAAAATACTTATTAGTCTGCTAAATTGGTCGAAAAATTAACCATTATATATATTACACGCATACGTTAAATAACAATTCATTTCTTGTATAAAATTCCCAAATTCCATTTATATGAATATTCAAATGCAACAAACACAAAAATAAACATTTTTATAGTACCTGATGAAAGAACACCGAGTGATTATAAGCTAGGAAAATATCGGTGACAATGCTAAATAGATGGAAAAAGTTTGTTAAACCTTTCTCATTAATATATCTGAATTTGAACAAATTCAGATATATTCAAGTCTTTATATTACATGATAATGCATTTCCAATTAAAGCTGATAGTAAAAAATGTACATTTGCTGCTCACTTTACAACTTTATCTTGAAAATAGGTTTGGGATGGTACATAAAATTAAAAGTTGTATATAAATCTCTTCCTCATATCACAAAATTGCTCATTTTTGTAATACTGTTAGTTTTTAAAAACAAGCTTACAATACTATGCACTTAGTAAAAATAAAAACTAACAAAGTGTTAAAATGGCAATGAAAAATGTTGGCCTCCATAATTAAACAACATAAAATCATGACCATCGTTTCCACCAACCATTTGCCTAAAATACTTTTTTCCTGCTTCTCTCCACCCCTCTAATTAACCAAGAAATACTCTCTCAAATTACCCCACCTTATTATGTGAATCGATGCGCGCCTGGATTTGCCCGTCCAGTATCAGCTGCATGAGTTCATCCTCCAGCGCGGACACAGTCCTGTTAAACGCGGTCGCCATGCGTCTCATATCCGCACTCAAATACGGACTGAAGTACTGTATCAAGGCCCTGTTTCTGATCTGCGTGTACAACACATTCACATGTGGCGCGATGTACATATCCAGCAATATATTATCCTTTATCTCATCCAGCAGCTTCAGACAAGACGCATACTTTGACTCGTAGAACTTAAAGATAATGTCCCTCAACTGGGGCTCCAGTTCAAGGAACAGCTTGAACGAACCACTGAAGATGACCTGCTTCTGCAGTTCCTGGCGGTCGAAAGTCGCCAGGGCGCAGAGTCCGCCGTACAGAGCCACGTTTCCCGGAGAAAGCAATTCGGGGAAATCGCAGTGGTCCAGCGAAGCTTGCAGGAAGAGCTTTGCAGCCAACTTGTATTTCCGCGTGGCCAGTTCGGCCAATCCGGCGGCCACTTTCAATTTTGTGACTATGGCGAGGTTGTTGTCTTTACCGTGGATATCTGCGAAATCTGGAGTATTTTCTGCCTTGGTTACATAGCTGATCACGTGGGTCCAGTTTTGCAGATAAACAGAGACCTTCAAGTAAGGATGTAATGATTAAAATAGAATTAACTATTTTTTGAGCATTTTATTCAGACATAATTTATAATTGGAGACTTATGAAAACAAGTTTAGAAGGTATCATAATCAAGTTTTCCACTTTAGTAAAATTATTTGGAAACATTTTAAAAATTGTTAGGCAAAAATTGTTGTGTCAAGATTTCATCTAAATAAAAAAGTCTAAAACATCCGATTTAATCAAATAAATCGATTGATTTTTTGTATCCTATTTATTCCCAACTCTACCTTCAATACATTCCAGCACATGTTCACCACATGTTTGCCACTGGTACAGTAGTCCCTGGCACGGGAGTAACACTTCAGGGCATTGTCCAGGTCGCCGCAGTCGAGGTAGTGGTCGCCAAGATCATCATGTCCTCGGCGGATGCTCTCTTTAATGGAGTTACTTTTATAGTTTTTCAAATCAGTGTCGAATTTCTCCAGCTTCAGGGCAGCTTTTTTGGATCGGGACTCGACCCAGACCTGGTCGATGGTCGGGAAATCCTGGGAGGTGGACTGGGCAGCGACATCAGGCAGGCCTGGGGTGTTGAGTGCTTGTTGCAGTTTTTGGTGGAGCGACAGGTAGAGGGAGACATTGTACGTGGTTGTTACATAGGCTATGGCTAATTTCAGGGCCTCTATTCTTAGAGATGGACAGTGGTTCGCGATGAAGATCAGTCGGTAGAGTTTAGCATGGCCTGTGTAGCTGTTGGCATAGGACTCCAAATCCTGAGAAAAAAACAGGATTGATTAGGAATTAATAATAATTATTTGGTGATTTGCAATACATAAACCATGCTCTGTAACAAGTCATAATAATAAAACGTGGAATAATAAACTATAACAATGATTGGCAAACATCAAACCATGACAAGTTACTTCCTTCCACCCATAAATATAAATGTGTAAAAAAGCAAACATTGACCTAATCCCCGGTACAAAAGAAAGATAAACAAATATGTCCAATAACTATTTTTCTCCTTCAATCTATACTTCCATTTATCTAACAATTATAACATACCTATTTTTCAAATAAATTAAAAACAACCTCAACTTAATTTCTTCCACACATCAATAAAAATGTACAAAAAACAAACCTTGACCCAACCCCTCCTGCATAACACAAACAAAAACAAACAAATATCGCAAAAAAACCAATGTTCTTCTTCAATCCCCATTGTTGTTCTTTGACAAACATTAATTCAGCGCTGCCCTGTCAAAGGTTATGTTTGACTCACCAAAGTCGGATTTTCCACGATATACGGCTCCTCCTCTGTGTTGTCGTTGTCTTCGACCGGGGCGTCCACTTGCATCGGCTCCATCGCATTGTCCTGAGGCAGCCGCAAGTTGAACTTCGGCATTGGCATTTTCGCACAGGATTCGATTGCCTCACGAATCAGTCTGTCTTGATCTTGAACAGGGGGAACATACTCCATCATGTACGCGCGGCTGTTTTGCGCCGATAGTGATGTGCCACTGGCCCAGGCGGCGCCACTGTCGCCAACGACGATCGAACGGTTCGCCTTTATTTCCACAACATCACGATTCTGTCCCACTTTAACAAGTGCATCAAAGAGAGAGGAACCGACAGAAAATTCGCAATCACGTGACACTGTCGGTAATTTTTTGTATTGACGTATTCGCGGATTCGCGACAATTTATCTCCGCATTTTTGGCTGCACTGAGCCTGCGAACGAGGTCGACGTTTATGTTTATCGTTTCACCGGTGAGGTAAGCTGATGTTTATTTACATTTTTGAAATGTTATTGCAAGTTGTTGGATGGTGTTTATTGTTGTTGAGATAATTTAAGGAATTAAAAAAATAAGGGTTTCTGTGTCATTTTTGCACGGTTTTTCAGGAAGATTGTGTTGGAAGTTTGTGGTGGAAAGTTAACCTGTAAAATGAAGATGTGTTGGAATGGAAATAAAACGGTTTTGGGTTGAAAGAAATACGTGACAGAATGTGGGTGATTTGTTTACTTTTTGCGATTGACGTTTTGATTGTCGGCAGGATATCATCATGTCGAAAGTAATAGCGCATAAACTGGGAAAACAACAAAGGACGGATGACATTAAGATCTCTGACAATGTTTCGTTTATTCAAATGGGATTGTCGGAAAATGTGGTCACTGGGTTATACAATTGCGGATTCCAAAAACCGTCGCCTATACAGCTGGCAGCAATTCCTGTTGGAAGATGTGGATATGGTAATATTTTTGAAATATCACATTTTTATTTTTATTATTGGCTATGAAGAATAAACATATCATTAAATTTTTTATTGTTATTGACCATTTATTTTTTGTTTAGATTTAATATTGAAAGCAAAATCTGGGACAGGAAAAACAGCAGTATTTGGTATCATTGCACTGGAAATGTTAGAACTGTCAGTGCATTCGCCACAAGTTTTAATATTAGCACCAACGAGAGAAATTGCTGTGCAAATTTCACAAGTGATAACTGCCATAGGTTGTGAAATGGAAGGTAAAATGGATTGTTTTGAAAAGTTCAAATACAATTTAAAAAAATTCTTATTAAAATTGTACTAATAGGATTGAATCTGAAATTTGTTCATCCTAATAAGAGTGATCACTTTTTTATATTAGGGAATCAGCACTTTTAGTCCAGTTGTGATGAATAGTGGTATTTCTTATTAAAAGTAGAAAGATTTCAATTGTCATTGTGCATTGGTCAATTGTAACTGTTAGTCAAATAAGCAAAATATTGACTCTTATTGATTAATTAGATTGATTAAATTTTTTTTACATAAATAGCATGAACAAAACTATGAATAAAACTATATGAATCTTAAAAACTGGACGATTTTAACAAGGGTTAAATTAAGAAATGATCTTTGCACTTTCTTATATATGTATGATATTACAGGTCTAAAAGTTGAGTCTTTTATCGGAGGTCTTCCAATAAATGAGGACAAAAAGAAACTTCATCGTTGTCAAATTGTTGTTGGTGCTCCTGGAAGAGTAAAACATTTAATAGAGAAGGATTTATTAAAAGTTGATAAAGTTCGGCTCTTTGTCTTAGACGAGGCAGACAAGTTGATGGATTCAAGTTTTCAAAAGGATATTGAGTATGCATTGATATATTATTTATTACATTTGTTGCTACATCGACTTAAAATGTAGTTAAATATGAACATTTTTTTTCATCCCTTTATTAAATTTCAACTAAGAAGTTTTTGCCTTTCTTTTCTGAAAAGTTATATATTGTCTAGTTACAATATCTGAATAATATTACAATGTACGATTTTCAGCTGCATCTATTCAAAACTGCCATTAAATAAACAAGTCATTTCATCCAGTGCAACATATCCAGGAGATCTGGAAACATTTCTTCAAAGATATATGCACTCGCCAGAATTGTGTTCTCCAAGTAATGACGGTCCAATTTTAAAAGGGCTCAAACAGTTTGTTACAATTGTACCATATCATCCGAATTTAATGGAGCAGGTATAAAAATAAGTTGATAAATATAAATCATAAGTGAACTTAAAAGGAAAAATATTATATGCAAACATTAAATGATTATTTGTGTCATTCTTTTTTAGGTCAAAATCAAGTTCAAAAGATTAACTGAACTATTCAAATGTATACCTTACAAGCAGTGTCTCGTATTTTCAAATTACCAAACACGGTAAGACTTTATTATATTTAAGGAGGTAATATCATTTAGACACAGACAATTAAAACAATGAAGAAAATAGATTTTTTATTTATATTTGCTATCATTGCATTGCAAAGGAAAACTTGCATTGCCAACATGGTGATAATTTATCTCCTGCAATGATTTAAAACATATTAACTAAAGAAGTAAGTGAAATTTCACTATTAAAAAAAGACAACTTGAAAAACAGTAGATTTTCAAATGGTCACCATTCTGTCAATTTTCAAAGTTTTATTCAAAGTGGTTCAAGCTCCAGAGAATTTAATATATTTCAATAATTTAATTAGTTTATATGGAATCATCCACTAAGAATCACTTAAAATAGATGAACAATCGCTGGAAAGGATAAAACTTCAGAAGTTGTGTCCTTACTAAATATCTTAAACGTCTGTTTTCTTTGTTTTCATTGCCTTTTCATTCCTAAACAGTATTACCCCCTAAATGAAGAATCTACTTCTTTACTAATACTAAACTTGTGTCATAATTTACAGAGCTCAGTCTGTAAGCAACAAACTAACAGATGCATCTTACAAAGCCACATTCATCGCTGGGAACCAACAAATGAAACAGCGACTGGGCACAATACAAAAACTAAAGGACTTTGAATGCAAAATATTGCTGACCACCGATTTAACAGCAAGGGGAATAGACGCAGAAAATGTAAATCTAGTGATCAACTTCGACATCCCCATTGATGGAGCAACATATTTGCACAGAATAGGAAGATCCGGTCGTTATGGTTCCAAGGGCGTTGCTATTTCGATAGTATCCGAAAAGGAGCTGGATTCATTCAGAGAACTTATGGGAATAGTCGGGGGAAAAGACTTCTCTCTTCTAAAACTCCCTTCTAATTACAGCGGCGACATCTGGAATGATGACATTAATGTGTTTGAAAAAATATACTCCTCGACCAAACAAGAATCTCCTGAAAGTATGGAGATAACATCGAATGGAGTGTTAGAAGAAAAACATGAAGTAACTCAAAGCATCGTTCCTCCAAAAAAACCGAGCGAAAAGAAAGCTGATGGTAAAAGAAGCAAGTACTGCTGTTTGTTTGACTCAAGGTCTCAGAGAAAAAAAGCTGATGCTGAAGAAAAGGATAAGCAAGAAGCTCAATCAAATATCATATCTAAACTAAACGCGATCGAAGGTCTGGAATGGCAAAATGTGAATTTCGGAATCAACTCTGGAAATCCCTCGAAATGGCAACTAGCAAACGAAAATGTGAATTTCCGGGTAGCTACGATGAAATTCCAAAAGCCGATCGGTGAAGACGATGTCAAGTCCATCATGCTGGATTTAGAGTTTGAAATGAAAGCCAATCCTAAAGCCAGGGAGGAGGTGGTTGAGGATGAGAAAGAGGATCCAACAAATAAGCAAAATACTGATGCAGTCGTGCTAAATTCTGACTGTGACAAAATCGACGTTGAACTGTGCGACATTGAAACTCCGTCCGATGAGATGAAAGATATTTTTTCCATGTTTCAGTGTTTAGAACAGTACCAACTGAAGCATGCAATCAACGATAGTTTAAATGAAGACCTGAGTGACGAAGAGTGTTTGCTGAAGAAAGTTACGGATTGGAAGAACGTGCTGGAATTCGAAATTGACTGGTTCAAGAAGTTATTGGCCCAACCGGAATACTTCGTCATAGACTACGGGCACAGGAGAATTTATAGCGACTACTATTCTTCCATAACGACCTTTTTAGAAGTACAAAAGAAGGCTCTCCTCTGTATTTACCCGGAGATCCAAAGCGACAACGAAATCATCGACACTTACGTATTCTCTGAAACAAGCGGGGATCACAACTTGTTGGACATGTACAAAGAAATAGAGGAGTTCAAAGAAAGTCATCGACAGGAAGGACGTGTGTTCAAGAATTATTTCCCATTCCCAATCCAGGTCGATGCTGAGTTTCCCCGTCTAAGAATGTGCAAGGAGGAGATCGACAAATACAAGAATGCTCTGAAATATCTGAATTCGAGTCCCGACTTCGTTGATCAGTACAAACAACTGAAAGAGTCACTGCAGTATGTAGACCAAGAGTTTTTGCGGGATTTGGAAGATAAGCTGAAAGAAAAGGAGGCTATGTCGTTTGATGAGATGTTAGCTTATATAACGAATTGGAAGAAGGAAATGCATGATTCTGTTTGTATGAATTGTAAACATGAAGCAGTCAAGAGGAAAATCGATGCTAAGAGTCCGACTAATATGGAAGTCAGTCCAAAATCCCCTGAAAAAGAATCTGACAGTATTTCTCCAGATCGAGATAATGAAGAACCAATTATACCAATGGTTTGTAGTGAAGATTCCAGAGGAAGTGAAAATTTGGACCAAGTTTCAAAAAGCTGTTCATCTTATCAAGAGACGGAAAAGCAAGTTGATGTGGAAAACACTGTACATATAGGAAACCCGAAGGCAAAAATGTCCAAAAAGTCGCCAGATAAAAGGAAACAGTGGAGGAAGACGGAGAAATCATCGGAAACAACTGTAAATGTAAACGAAGCTGAAAGTAGCAACGTGGAAGTTGAAGCTAATGATCCGTACGATTACGTTAAACTCCAGGATGGGGTTTACACGTGGATTCCTGTTGAGACTAACACTACAGACGATTCATCTCATAATCAGTATACGGAAAATGCTGAACAAACCCAAGTGTATTCGGACGAATGTAACTATAATTATCCTAGGGGTGATTGTTGCAATAACGACGCCGACAGCGAAGACATTGAACAATATTTCCGGAATTTGCGTGTTCTGACAGACCAGCTGCACATGCAAATGTATTATACTGAAATGATGAATTTGAATATGAACTTCAAATGACAATTGCACTGCTTTGAGTAAGCTTCGTTTGTCTAGTATGTTCCAGAAATAGCTTGTACAAACTTCGAGAGTTTGTGAGCATACTGTGATAATAATTATTGTATGAAAATGTAAATATGTGTGCTTCTTTACTATCAGTTTTTCTTGTCTGGAAACGCATACATGTAACCGAATGAACTTTACTTCAGATAATAATCATTTCTGAATGTTTGCGTTAGATATTTCTAATTGTAAAAAATATTTTAATTGAAAGTATTGCAATATATTTGAATAATAATTCCTTCATTATCAATGCTTGTTTTGTTATTTTTTAAAAAACTACATTCATTTATTTTTATTTTGTAGCATTTCACGTCGTTCATAAACAAACGGTGTTAATTATTAATGATAATTATTTGTATATTATAGTAAGGATTGGGTTGCATCTCGTTATAAAGAGAAATGAAGAATTTTTATTGAACTTAGTACCTAAAAGAGAACATTTTTATCTTCAGTATTATAGTATCCAGTATTTCTTTAATTGCGTAATTACAGATAATTTAAAATATTCTTAAGAATTGCGTGATTATTTAACTGTATTGATTTCAGGTACAAAATGTTCAATAAGATGCATTCATTTCTTGTCAAAATATAATTTATTTTCAAATAATTATCTGAGTTACAAATTGTTTATTAAAATTAAGATTTTTATAAATAGTCATACATTCTCAGTAGTATACTTAACTAAAGATGGTTTACTATTAGCTAAAACGCAGCATACATGCATTATTTCATTAATGCAAGAAACTAATTCACTACCAACATGACGTAAAATCTGGAATTTTTTGATATGCTGGATGGCTCTTTCAACGTGTATACATACTGAAGGTATATCATGAGATTCTTTAACATCTTCAGCTGTAAATTGAGGCTCAAAAGTATAAGGTGGTTGAACTAATACAGCATTTCTGCTAGATAACTCTGACTTTATTTGCGGAAAACTCTTGCCTGTAAGAACTAAATCACCAGGTTCAATTAAATTTAAGAATCCTGAATCATTAGTTATAAAACTATCTATTGCTTTTCCACCGTATGCTTCTGAGACTTTACAGATATATCCATCAGGTGTAATACATATCAGAAACTTTATTGTGTACCTGCCATTATAATCGGAATATAAATTAATTTTTTGCTCTAAAGTTGATGGTGTATCAGTCTCTATTTCCATAAAATCTAAAATGCATCTACAATTACGGTATTTGGAAAAAGATATTGGAAGATTAAGTTGAACACTTTGCTTCGTAGGCCAAAAAATCCATGTCTTAGTTTTTGTCGTAATCGTTCGTAACATTTGATAAAATATTTCACTAGCTGTGACTCTGTGAATACGAAATATAACAGCAAGATCACAAAAAGAAATACCTAATTTCAACTTCATTAAAAATAAAAGTAATCTGTTTTCTTTTGGCACAACTGTATGTTTTGGTTGCCCATGTTCGCCAGGTATTATTAAATTTAATAAAATATTAAAAAAGTCTAAGTTAACACCTCCTAACTGTAACATTGTGCTGTCTTGTTTTATATTTCTATACCCAGAGAAACCTGCAGATTCAACTTCAATAACTTTTATAATTTTCTCTGGTCCCTGACAACGTGCAATGTCAGTCTGAATAGATATTTCATTACCTTTAGATGAACAAAATAATACATTAGGCTTATTGTCTTCAACGTTGGTATTTCCCCAAAATGGATCTGTCTGACAACCAATTGAAACTGATTGTACAGCCATAACAGGTTTTGTGGAAGTGAACCAATCCTTCTCTTGATTATTTACATCAGCTTCTACAGGGATACAGATGCTTTCAATCTCTTCCATGCTAATTTCAATTTTAACAGCATTAAGGATTTCTGCTGCTTCCTCTTCTTTCTGCACAACTTCAAACACAACTATCTCTGAAATATTGTCACGAATAATGTTAAAAATGATTAAATGATACATAATACAAATTAATTGAACATATAATAAAAGTTAATATATAATTTTTGTTATATATATATCAGTATTTTATTTTTATAATAACTTCTGCTAGTAAAAAATATAAAAATTACCTTCAACCTCTGTTTCATTGGTCACGTTTAATATGGTGGGATTATATGCAATGGATGATGGATTTTTCGAAACTTGTCCTCCAACAAAATGACTACTGCATATCCGTGATGACGAAGTGGGCATCCAAGTCTTGTTATTTAATCTGCTTGAAATAAATTAAACATCTATTAGAAAAATACCATTAATTCAGTATTATATATATTTTCAGTATTATATATATTTCATACTATAATTAGTAATAAACACATTTCGTCACTATAAATTTATTCCTACCATTTTTGCTTCCAAAATTATTAATTTTATCACACATTAATTCATTAATAATTGATCAAAATAAATATTTTAAATACTATTCGAATTTGTTAAGTTACAATTCAATGTTATCTGCTCCAAATTACATATTTTATTTTATTTACAAAAGAACGAAAAAATAATCAAAAGATATTTTCAATACCGTTAAAAATATTTAAAATATTTCAAAAAAGTACAAGATTTCCAATTCATAAATACATTATTATAGTTTGTAAACACTGGAATCAGAGATTCTCACCAACTCACAAACATATAGGTTAGAAATATATTTGATCAATTAGATCATTACTTCATAGTAACGGACACTTTTTATCAATTGTGTTTTATTACTGATTCTACGTGTATACCAAAAATTATATCAACCATTAATGTTATTAAATTTTTACTTACGATTTTCGAACTGCATTTATCCATACTTGTTTCCTATCTTTTTGCCAGTCCTTTTTCGGGAATTCATAAAAACTTACATCACGATTTTTATCCTGAGTTTTATTACAGCCACCGACACAACATTTTCTCCGACAGTAATTGAATTTCAACTTTTTCTTCTCCATTGCTACTGCGCGTAAACAAACAACAGCAATGAAGTTTGAGCCAGCTGATTCTGTTATGTTTGAATTTACCGCGAAAATGTATCTTCAAGTACAGCGATTTAATGGCGCTAGTTTTGGCGCATGCGTTTCCATGCGCATCTGCGTAAAAAAAAAGGAGCCAACGATGATACCGTTGCGTTGCCGCTACGTTCCAAATGGTTCCAACTTCAGCTTGCCGCTGCGTGTAGTTGCATGTATCTGTGACGTCACGGAACCGAGATACATTCAGATACTCGCAGCGCCAACAATTAATTCTGAGTCGGTTTTGAATTCTGTTTAATTTAGCAAAATAATTGCTAAATAAATATTTTTCATTAATTATTTAAGGGGACAGTACGGTGAAATTTCAGCTACCCTTCAATGCAATCGGATCCAGCTGGTATTTTAGACTAATTAGTGTTATTTAAAATGGGTTTAAGTGACATAAGTCGCCCCCCCCCTAGGGGGCCCCCCT
>JABFPB010005333.1:0-13469 GCA_022817645.1 Ceratoteleas bidentatus
TATTAATAAAATTAAGCCGTTTGTATACAATGTATGATTTGTATATATGAAGATTGATCATCTGACTTATATTCAAATAAATTATATTGTATTAAACTTTAACATTGGAACACCATTTCTCATTTTTCGAGCCTTCATTGAAATAATTTACTTATGTACTCGTTAATTTAGTTAATGCAATTATTTTAATAATGTTTAACAATTATATTATAACATTTAAATGTTTTAACAATTAATTATACAAATTATTTTATTTAATTGTTACTAAAATTATTTAGTCCATCTGTAAAATTTGTATAATCTGTAAAATTAATTACAGATTATAAAAATTGTACTTTTACTTATTATGCTTTAACCGCCCTTTATTGATCATTTTTAGTCCGAAATTTTCTTGAGTGAAAATACTTGGTTCAGGTATGTGAAAACAAGTGTCGGCTTTGTATCAAACAGCGAATCGAGGAGCTACTGTGTCAAGAAGGGTCTGGACGAGTTTTCTTTGTTCCATAGGAGGTTATCGTAAGACGTGAAAACTTGCGCCTTCGAACTCAAACCTGAATGTAAATCTGAGCGTCAGGATTTCGATAGGTTAAGATCAATGACAATTACCTTGTAGTAGGGCTAGTACTACGCGTACGGGTCTTTTCCCACCGTTGACCAGTGGTCAAGTAACTCCCACCACCCCGTTGATGCACTGTCGGATCTAGAAAGTGGTCTCGACGATGTTTCGAGGGTGCGCTTGATTGCTAGCGAAAGTTGTATAGATCGAAACAAGTATATCGAGATTACAGTCCCACGAGACAAGTCTACATTTCGTTCGCCTCAGTCTATAAACCTGCAAATAGTCAAAGCTGATTCTAAATCGTTTTGAATCGTGAGAATCACGAGCTACTTAAAGATACTATTAGTACATATAAAATATTTATAAAACGTTTAATAAAAAGTTCGATATAAAAAGTGAATTTTTAATAATAATAGATTTTAATAATATGTAATAATAGATTTTATTCATTGTTGAAATAATTTATTATTGTTATTCTAGTCTTAAAAAAAGAAACTGACAATCATGCGAGAATTACATCGGTATCTTAAATATCTAGTTTTGATCTGGAAGTATTAGTTATATTTGTACTTTATCTAATTTAATGCAAAAACTGTTTTGTTGTCTTTTTTCTTAAATTTTCATGATACTATTACGGAAATTTCTTTTCCAAATTATTATTACTGGATTTTCCGCAATAAAAATGAATATTTGCGTACAGTAGAAACAAACCGGTTTGTTCCAACCCCAGGGTTTTTGATACGCCACACAAAGAAAAACACTCCTGCTGAAAATTCCCTTATGCATTTACACAATTTCCAGTTTATTCTAGGCCACTTTATTTCTTTTGTTAGTAAAATAATTAAATTGTATTGAACTGACCTGCACGTAAAATAGTATATTATGCAACAAGGTTTGAAAGAGATTCAATGGAGTTCATACAATCTCGCACCATGTCGCATACGTCGTTTTTGACTTGCGTTTATCGAAAAACATCACTTATTCATCCGATAAATCAGGAATCAAGTAGTAGTAATAGTTACATTTGATGAATCTTAGGAAATTAGGAAGAAACTAGTTAGATATTGCGTTTTTTTCTGTTTTGGGTGCAAAATTTTTCATTACAAGCACATGAGAAAAGACATTTTTCACCTGGAAAAATAATACTGTCTTATAAATGCCTTCCAGTTTCATACTACCACAATAAGATTCATGCTGTCAGAGAATGAAATCTGGTTGATACAAACGGTATCATATTCTCACAAAAAGAATTTGTTCGTGACAACCGAACATTGTTTTGTTGGTGGGAAATTCAGTTTTTCATGCTCATATGGTGGAAATTATTTTATCTTTTTTTCATTTCGGAAACCGGCTTTGAATTTCCGAAACCTCCGGAAGCAAATTCCGTCATGGTTGTACGAAACCATGACGGATTTTTTTAATATTCTAGGAAAACTGAATTCTTATTTGTGCGAAATGTTGATTCACTTTTCGCTTTTGTTCCTTGTAGTTTTCGTACCCGGATAAATTTTACTCGAAGAAACTCCTGTCCTGCTAATCTAAACATGTTTTATTGAAACCAGAATATGTACGGATTTTGTCTGTGGAATTCTCGTTATGGTTACAAAATTCTGGTAATACTGTAAAAAGTAGCATCTTAATTGAGACATGTATGTCCCCAATTACAAGACACGTAGAGTCTTTACGGGGAGGAAAAATGCCATTAAACCAACAACAATATCGGCCTAGAACTAAGAACGGTAACATCTGTTGAGACAACAGCGAATTTCTTTTGAACCAACAGAATGTGTTCAAAAACAAGCCCAATGTAGCTCAAAAACAGATCGCCCTCGGTTCAAAAACAGAGACTGTTGTTTTAAAAATCTGACTTCTTCTTCATGTTTGCTGTTGATTTTATGGCATTTTTTCTCCCCGTGTTCAAATAAGTTCAACTAAGTATGTCAAAATATTTTTTTTTGACTCGTAAGAGGGTATTTTCTGGAATTTCCTCTTAAATTTACAAAATATTTTATTAGAGATGAATATACGCAATTTCGAACAAGGTGCGAACCGAGTGGCAAAAGACTGGCAATTGGGCGTGGCTTATTAAAATCGAACATATTTTTCAAATATTTGTTGATTTAATTTGAAGAAATTTGTTCCAATTATAATTTATTTATTCTTAAGAATGGAAAATATAGCAAAAAAGATTAATAAAATAGTTCTTATCCCGATCGCGTATTGTTCCATTCGCGTACATATTCCAATAATCTAGAACGGAAATAAAATGAAAAAATATACCAACCATACGATTGGTATTATTGGAAAATAAAATTGTTGTGGTTCCGGTATAACCAGTAAAGTAATTTTCTATGCATGCAACCAATGTGATTCCTTTTCTTACACTTCAAAATCCGAAAAAAAAACATTGAATTAAAGTTGTTTGAAGGTTTAAGGTATTTCTCCCGTAAAGTCAAATCAACGCAAATTCACTACCTAGTTGCAGGTATATTTAACACCAAAGTTTTACAAAGTAGCATTAGTAGCATAGGAGACAGGTCTGAAAACTATCATGTTTTAGAAATAACTATAACCAAAACAAAGAGATTTTGATAAAAAACTTACCACATATAGATATTAACATACCACACAGTCACGTGAAGGAAAAAAGACGATTTAATATCCAGTTTCTGAGTAATTAGATAAAGTTCTGAAAAATGATGTATATAGATGTACAATCTGTACGTTTTGATGAAAATGTGATAAAACAGTTTTAATTACTTTTTAAAAATCGCAGTTAGAAAACGTATTTCTAACGTGAAAAAAGACTTTTCATAACAAAATTGCTTAAACAAATAATTTTATTTCAATAAAATACACATATTTTACTTGGCACCCTAATTATAGAGCCCTTCACGGGAGAAATACCTTAAATTATAAATAGTAGACTCTTTGACGTTTTATGCCACGTCTTGCAAGTTCAAGCTGGAATACCATCTTGCGCTATTCCAGCCAAATATTGTTCAGTCTGGTACGACTACAATAAACGCATTTTCCAAGCAGTATTTCGTATTACATATGTACAAAAAAAGTTATTTTTTCCATACTGATTGCAAATAAATAAGAAATTAGTCGCTTTCGTATTTTGATAGAGATAGTTACAGTTTCGAACAATATTTCGAACATTATTTGAACAATATTGCTGAACACCACAAACAGTTAAACATCATTCAAGAAAACATCTTTTATATATTTACTACACTGAGAAAAATATTCCAGTAAATTTTACCATACAACTAAGTAATCACGACGTATCGTATCACAGTTGGACAACATTAGCATAACTTCGAAGAACTTTTCCCAGATGATATAGTAAACTTTACTTGACGTTCTATCAAAATGTCGTCTACATTTTTCCTGTGTCGTCTACAACTTTTTCCTGTAAAGATCAAGTAATTTTGTCCAAATGGGACATGATACGTCACGATTACTATATGCTCTGGTAAAATTTACTGGGTTTCTAATAATTTTTGCTAGAACATTTTTTACAGCGCAGTAATTTCATTTCATTTACATCTGTCAAATGAAGAATAAAAGAATTATATCCTCATTTCACATTTTTATCGGCTCTTGAGGTTTTGAAAATCCATGACTCCTTCCATATTACTACACTATAAATTTAAACTCCTAATGAATTCTGATTTCTATCATAATCGATTATATAGAACTTGTGGGCGTTGGCGTCACAGCATAGGTAATCTACTACTTTCTTAATTGAATTGGCAGCGAACTATTATACCGCAGACGAAAAAATGATAAGAGCGTATTCCTTTGAGAATAATGACAGCACCTCGAGCAATGTTTTCTCCATATACTCTGAGTTAATTACGGTAATAGTCTTACTCCTGAAACTTGTTCGGCACGACGTTGAGTCTAATCGCATTTACTTGAACGAGCTTGCGAATATGTGCTTCCATTTTAAGACCATCTCGGGAGAAACGCCCCTAAGACAATTTAGTGGGACTAAAGGACTATCCAAGCAGCGCAGTTCGGTTCTCCCAAATGCGTCTTCTCCGGGCGGCACCCTCCGACGCTTCATTCCGCTATTCCTCTATCGCGTTCACGTGTCTCGTAACATTAATAATGTGAGAGAGCGAGGCCGTGCCGTCTTCTCAGACTCCGCTCCTCTCGGCACGAGAAACTTGGACAGGAAGTAAGTTCCCGAGCTCTGGATGGAAATTGACGTTAATGTATCATGAAAGCTCGAGCCACCGCCTTCAAGTATTACCATACGAAAGAAGGCGACCTGTAACGTGATTTCCTTTAAAATGGCGTCATAATACATGCAAATTTTCGCAAGCGTACGTGCCATAGTGCAATATTGGAAATCATTCATTTGAAGGACTGATATCACGTTGAGGGAATAGTTGAGGAATGATTTTTAGGTTCAAGATTTTGATTATCGAATGCTCATGAATAAGGATTAAAGCTCTGTAATTATTGTTACGTAAGTTGAAATTATAGAGGAAACCTCAAGTAAGAGACGTTATGATCCCTCGAAATAACCGATTCTTTGGCAAAGGATGGTATATTGCTTGTCAAACGATTACGCAGGTAAACCTCAATGGGTTTTCGATCTTAGAACAAATTTGCGGTAATTTTGTTTGATAACTGTATTTAGATGACTTACAACAAAAATATAATCACCAAATCACTGAATATTTGCTGAATATATTTTTGCAACATTTATAATTAATATAGTTAAAGTTAGGTTAAAGCAATGATATGAATATTTGAGTAAACTTCTGCTTAAATATTAACTCTAGAGATATTCACTATCTGATATTGGTTTCCTAGTAAAAAAAAGTGTAATAATCTTGCAAGAACAAATATATTTTCCTATCTTACCAGATGCTAAACAAAGTTATAACAATAATATTTTTTGATATAAATGAAAAACTTCCATCTTACATGCGATATTTTTATAAAATAAATAACATATTCATATGGGATTCTTTATTGGAATATATTGTCCAATAAAGTGGTATATAAAAGTAGGAAAAATATGACAATAATGAGACTCATAACGCATTACATTTTTTTTGTTATTAATTTTTCGAATCTTTGTAAATTCGCACTGTTATTAAATAAATTTATCTAAATTAAATGCATCTCGAAACAAAATTTAGATATATAAATTGTATATATAGTGACCGTATCTCGAGTTCAGTTTACGTATCTAAATAATTTCGTTTAACTAACTAAACTTTGGTTACTGCGGTTGAATCTATTTCTTCGCACCCATCAATTAAAAATCTCTTCATTTACATAAACAGTACATTTTTTTAGGTACAATGTCTCTTAAACAGTGATATTTTTTTGGAAATCTGACAAATATTCAGATTTTGTAAATTTTATAGAAATAGTGGCAACATCTGTGGTCATGTTATATCTACATACCGATATTAGTAATTAATAAAATAAACATGAATCTAATAATTAAAATAATTTCCGATTCGTGAAAACATTATTTTCATAACAATAACAATAGTTTTCGTCGATTCCTCAATCTAAACGTTCTATCTCGAAAGACAGAAACAGTTCCAATAAATGCCACATCAGTCACATGTACCAACAATTAATCTACGTCACTGCACGCGATAGAGCATATGGCAATTGTAAGACTGATAATTTCGATAATTGCGAGAACACTTCAAGTGTTAATATTCCTCGTCAAAGTAAAACAATCGGACCACATTTTCCCTGTCGACAATTCTAAAACCTAAACTAATTCCGCCGCTAATTGCACTAAAAGGCCACTCCTCGCCCGAAATACCGTCGAAAAATGCACGCGCTGAAATTTTACGATGACTCATATTATTCTAACTCGGAACAATGTTTGCCCTTACATTCGTCGAAACAAGAGCTCGAAATATAACAAATTATTCCTCCATCGTCGAAACGGTCAGTCTGAAGTAACAAACAGAGCGTCCCTCTAATTACAAGAGCTGCTTTGAAGACGAACCCTTCTCCCGGTTGCTCGGCCGTCTCGACAAAGTTAAATTCAAAATTTTCCTTCGGAAGCCACGGGGCGAGCGCGCGCCCGGCCTCGCAATCTCATTTCGGGTCGTCTTTCTTTCTCCGTCGAGCTCTCGCGGGACGGATCTCGGCAAAGCCGTAACTTATCGATTTCTCGGCGGCGCTTTCGGCGTGCCATTGGGCCCCTTAAAGGTTCGGAAAAGCGAAGAAAAGTCGCGCGAGCCAATGGCTACGGCCGCAGTTACGGAGCTTTTGCTTCGTTTTTCCGTGTGGGTCGGCTCTAAGAAAGCTCGCGACGAATCCTGACGGCGCCGCGACGCACCGGCGCGCGCTCATTGGCCGCGCGGCAACGTCTTGACGCCGCCCCTCGCAACCCGGGAAAACAGCTCTCGCCGGCAGTTCGTTTGCTTTCCCACTCTCGCGCGCGCTACTTTCGTCTCTTCCTCGCCTTTCAATCCTCTCTTTCGCTCTTTCGCGCATCGCGCATCCTTTTCGCCGGCGCGCAGAAGGGCGGCGGCGTCTCGCTCGCACTGTCTTGCTACTTGCAAAGCCGCGCCGCCGCTATGCTTGATTATACGGATCCCGTCTAATGTGAGGAATGACGGGCCAAAAGGCACCGCTGCATTTCAGGCTAAGTTGCGACGCGTGTTGCTAAGATGTAACCAAAGGACGACTTTTTTCGACCGGTCCTGGCATTTTGGGGCTCGACAAGCTTCGCGTAATTGATAGTTCAGACAGGCTATAACTAGGAACCACCCTTTTTCGCAAAAATCAATTTTGAACGAGTCGGGGTAGCACGGGTAGACGTTGGAAGATTTATGGTTGTTGGAAGAAATGACGAAGAAGATTGACAAATTTTTTTATTTATTTATTTTGCAAAAAGATTTTGGATTGCATAAAATGTATAGATAAAGTTAGATGAAAAAAGAGTTATAAAAAGAAGTTTTTTTTGGTAAGAAAGATACACTTTTGTTTAAAAAGACTTAAAAACATATTTTTAAGTCTTTTTAAACAAAAGTGTATCTTTCTTACAAAAAAACTTGATTAAAAAAAATAGGTTTTCTTTGAAACTGTTGATTTCAAATAAAAAGGTTAATTTTTTACGAAATAGTAATAATTTGATTTGAAACAAAAAAATTCTTGTTCAAAAACAATTTTTTTTAATCAAATAAAATATTTTTAAAAGGGCTCATTTTGCGAGGTTAATTCGGAAAATATAAGGTCATGAATGATGTGCAAACGGGAGCAAAAATAGTTGTTATTAACAAACTAGTTATTACTGTAAGCACTGTTACGATGGAAGTTTATAATTATGGCGATATCCTGTTGTGAAAATTGAAACATGGCGCGCAGTGTTCATTAAATATGTCCTCGCACAAAGACATATCGACAAAACTTTATCATAAGTATATAGCAGAAAGGTTCATTAGAATACAGTGTTTGAATTTGATTGATCTTGATGAAATTGTATAGAAATGCAAAGTTGAGGAAGCGATATGTCCTTTCGATTGACAGTATGAAACTTTCAATTTCGAGAGATAAACTGCCCCTCAGTGCGGCGATAGTATCGAAATTTCTAGTGTAAACTCATTTAAAATGGAATATACATGAAGTAGAAACGTAGAAATGGCGAACTAAATGAACTTGATGTAGACCATTGTATTTCAGGGACCAATATCTTCCAATTTTGCGAAAATATGGTATCTGCGAAAGGCTAACTTTAAATAGCTCTTTCAGAAAATATATTAGGCTCTATAATAATTAAGACCGGCGCATATATCTTAGGATTTGGAGAACTACAAATCCTACCCTGTCTAGAAGGTTAGTCGAGTTATCCCAAGTGAAACTCAATGTTGCTTCCTGAGACCATATTAGATTTTACAAGGAGCGTGCTGGGATTTTCGACGGGTCACGGGGTGGCATCGACCCGACTATTCACCCCTTTCGGGGGTGGTAAGAGGAGGCGAGATAAATATTAATTACGTTCCCAAGGACTGCCTGCGGCTCTGAACCGTTATACTTCATCCTCGTATTACTTGCTTCGAGAGTATTTCGAGAATTACCTTAGGGCTGTTGTAAGAAAGAAGTAAGAAAATATTCTAAAAAATCAAATTAGTCATATTTTTACGTAATCTATTTCACTGTCAAGAATTTTATTCCTGGTTCTATCTGAACACATCAATATGTGCAATAATGAACAATTATTCCGGCACCAGATATCGCATAAAGTAAAATATCATAACCTCAATTGTAGAAATGAAAACCTTTTTTAACAAACAAATTCATCTTCGAAAACTGAGTGTGGTGTCAAAACTCAAGATGAGAAATAGTTTCATTATTGCACCAAAGTATAATTTTTGTACTAATATTATTGAACGTATATGTATTAATACATTAATGAAGAAGGCTAGTAGACAATTTAAATAAAATAAGAGACAATGAGATGGTAACTTATAACTATAACAATTCGTGTTAAAATAATAAGACAAGCTGTTTTTCTGAGTTATTGGTAATAGTACGCTATTCAATGCTTTGAAAAATATTATTATTATTTTATTCTTATTTTAATATTATTAATTTATGACATTATAATATCATTTACTACTGTAATGGGAAATATTTGAACCCTTAGAGGCCGTTCAGGTTTTCTTAGGGGTACAATTCATGTTATACTTTATCGTAGGAACTGGTACAACGTGTCAATCGAGTTCTACTACTTTACCTGGTGAAAAGTCTATCTGTTATAGATGAATACAATGTATGATACTTCTGTTCGGAAGGAAAACAAGTTAGATTTACCACCACGAAATTGAAGATTGCATGGGAAGAAACACTGGTTTTCAAGCAATGATATTGTAAGTGAATTCAGTAGGTTGATCTGAGTATGTCATTTCATAATTTTCCCACGCATAGCATATATCGATTTAAAACGATGAAATAATCAAATTACATAACACTTCAACTTTAGAAGATTCAAATCAGGATATTAAATACTAATAACGAAAACAAATTAAAAAAGAATACTGACTGAATAATAGTATAATATCAATTTTTTCAGTATTGATAGTTCAAAATATATGCAACGTTCAAAAATCATTCAATATCGCATAATCAGACAATTGGTTCTAACACGACTGATTTTGTACCTAAATAGAACAAATCGAATTTTGTATCAGTGAGACTTGAGAAATATAAATAGGGATTGAAAACTAGTGAGAAACATCGATAACAATCGATGAGGATTGGAAAATATTAATGAGTAACAAATACTATTATTTAAATATTAAATTGTTTAGACAAGTATTGAAAAATATTAGTTTGCATAGAACACATAGTTAAAAATGACCGGAGTCATTTTTCATGGAACGGTGTAAGGTGTAATGACTTACGGAGTGAGAATTTCACTCCATTTCGGAGGGACCTAGCACACCCCATGCGGTGTAAACACGCCACCACTCATAGCGGTGTAATTTTATAGAGTGCCTACGCCGGAATAGTCACTGCGCAACTCCGTGAATGTACATTGTAACTTCGTTGTTACACCTTTATTTTCAATCCGTACATATCACTTCCTCAAACTGAAGACATAGTGATATCACAGTCGTGTCATAAATGATTGACTCGTGCTTCATTTGTGTCACAAGTGATGTGTGATATCACGGGTGTGACTTGAATATGACGCAGTTGTAATACCTCGGAGGCGTGTCTAAATGTCACCACTGCGACAACCTGTAACATACATGTGACTCTGTTGTGACACCACTGTGACACTGCTGTTGCACTAATGTGACACGCATGTGACTCTTCTGGGATACCACAGATGCTTGGTTCTGAAAATTCTGTTTATTTGCCTGTGACACCACTATGCATGTCTGTGATGCAGTCGGAACATCGTAGAGACATGCCTGTGACGTGGTCACGTCAACAATGTTTATATGCCTGGGACAATACTATGTCATGCATGCAATACTGTTGTGACCTCACCATAGAATGCTTGGTACATGTCACAGTAGCCCTCGTTTAAAATATTTACATGGAAATTCCGTATGGAATTTTTGCATCCATTCAACTTCCATACGGAAAATTGGCCGCGTTGAGATTTCATATGGAGATTCCATATGGAATTTCCATTATAAAATTTTAAATGGGGATTTAAATCCACATTCTGTCCAACAGTAGTGCCGGTTGTCTTATCGACGTGTTTATTCCATCTACTGACGGCATTCATCAGTGATTCATATCTTCTCTTAAAGACACAAAATGTTAGTGCTTTTGGTGGTTTACCCTATTTTCCGCTAATAGCGCCGCCTATTCTGTGACTACCGTTGTTCAATCGGGAAAAGTGTGCACTAAGAAAACTAAATGGTACCACCTAATTGGTAAAAGTGCCAAGAGATAAAAATTTGATGTTGTACCAATGGCGTGCCGCAAGCTCTGTTGTGTTCGGCACGTTTGAAAATACAGATATCCGTTGTTAATGCCAATTTTCAATTAACTTTCATAGAACAACATGAGAAATATACAAACAGTATCGTCGGCTATTGGTATAATGATTGACAAAAATAATACCTCCAAACATCGACATATCAATATTTATCTCTTACTACTTGAAGTGGTAAACTTTTACCACTTGAGTGTTACAGTTTTCACCATTTGACAAAAATGTGCCTTACCAGTTGAAATTGTGTTTCGTACCATTATAGTGGTACCTCGTACAACTAAAGTGGTAACTTTTACCACTTAGTTTTCTCAGTGTCGATTGAACAATGGTACTTGCGAAAAGTGACGATAGGCCGTCTCCATATAGAATCTCCATGCGGCCAATTTTCCATATAGAATTTCTATATAGAATTTCCGTATAAAAATTATTAACGGGGATGACTATGGCATGTCATAAGCATGTTACGGTAGGTTCCCAGCAGTGTCGTACACAATACATGGCATTGTCCCAAGCATATAAACAGTGTTTTCAGAATCGCATTATAAGCATATCACAGCGGTATCACAGGCGAGCACACGCGACTCACATTAGTGTAACAGTAGTGTCATAGTGAGCTCACAATGGAGTGACATACCTCCGATAGACATATCTCCGACGTGTCACAACTGTGTCACATTCAAGTCACACCCGTGATATCACAAATATCATCACACTGAGTAGGAAATAGTTTATCACTTGTGACACATAAGTGAATCACGATTGAATCACTTATGACACGACTGTGACTTCACTGTGATATCACTGTGATTTTCCTGGATCTCTGAGCATTTATATATTTTCCCTCAGTCGGGGCAGGGAAGCCCACATTCCGCCCTTCCGGGCGGAAACGTGGGTAAAAAACGAGTTTTGAAGCATGATTGCAACCCGACAATCGCCCTGATATTTTCACTAACTCGCGCACGATATTTTCAGCGGAGAAACACTGTTTACGTCGTGAATTAAGGACGAAGCGCCCGCCGTTTGTTTTGACTTGCGGTACTGTTTTACCGACCGCCGCAACGCGCTAATTCCGCTTGGTATCACAGGGAGCACGTGGGGTCAGCGAATCCTACTCAAAAAATATAATATTAAATTTTATATTAAATCTGATATATAAAATTAATGTTAATTGTAATATTAAATATATTCAGCAGGACAAAGTACACAATATAATATACAATTTCAAATTTAATATTTTATTTAATTTCAATTTTAATGTAAAATTTAACATTAAATTTAATTTAATATGAAAAATAATATTAGATTTAATAAATATGTTATTAAATTTAATAATGTGAAATTTAATATGATATTTCATATTAATTTTTATATTAAATGTAGGTGCTCAATTTTGTATGTAAAGATGGATATGGCAATTTTGGTGGTGACTGGAAAGTAGCTAAAGTTTATTTTTCAGCCTTCTCTCTCTACGATTTGAATATTTAATTTTGAAAAATAAAACAGAAAAATGTTATATTTTGTAAATATAGATTTAAGTTTGAGAAAATAAAGAATAAAATCCACTATGGGATTTGTCATTTTCATACTTGTGGTTCTCATACGATGGGCCATGGAAAATTAGGATTATACCATATAAAATTGTTTTTCGAGCAGGTAAAAGAAAATTGGTATGCCCCTTCTGATATGCGCCCCGACATACTCGGGTGTCGATTCTTCAGCGGAACCACTTAATGCTCCTTTCGATATGCATCCCGAGGAGCTTGGAAGATATACGCATATAAAATGAATTCGAATATTCAGAATAAAATAAATTAAACAAAACATCAGTTCTTTATAATATTTTATCATATGAAATTAACTGATCTTTTACCGTGAGAAGTCAAACGGTTTCTAACAATATACAGTAATTTAAACTATCAGCAGAATCGCCTTCGATAGTATCTTAATTTTAATATCTTATTATTGTAATATCATACCAGTTTAACTATAACACCCAGAAAATATATTATGTTTCCCCGAATATGTCATGGTCCTACTGTTGGTAATAGATTTTCTATTCGTCAAAAATATATGAAAGATAAAAGTTCCAAGTAGATTTTCCACTCTACTGTAGTAGTTATGAATTGCGTTTAATACTAATTTTTAAGAGTGCAGCTAATTGCCTAACGTGCAAAGAGTTTGGATAGAGTCTGCCAGTAGTCTGGACATAGTCTGGATGTAGTCTGGCAACAGTCCGATGGCCAGACCGAATCCAGATTTGTTTTTCCACGCGGGCAGTTACAAAAACTTTAGTCCTGAAGGGAAAATTCATTTAGTCACATTTTTCTAATATCGGTTACTCGAAATTGATGAGCCAGATGCAAGAAGGGCATTTACACTGCAAAAAGTAGCGTTTTACTAGTGTCTCAGATGTGTTTCAAAATGAAACACTAAACGGAAACAAGTGTTTTA
>JABFPB010005334.1:0-13469 GCA_022817645.1 Ceratoteleas bidentatus
TACGAGTTTTACTTTTCCCGCAAAAAATTCCAAAGTTTACCCATTTTTCGACTCTCCAAATGAGAATGCCCCCTTAATAACCACAACTACTTATTATTTTTCCATAAATAAATCATTTAGTACAACTAAACCAACTGAAGTACTCAATTTTGTCAAATAAAAATTACTCATATAAACCAAACCTCAGTTTAATTGGCCAAATTTAATTCCAACTCAGATTAACATTTAGTTTAAAAAAACATATTTCATTTATGAGACTGTACATTTGGTTACATTAATTTTATTATGGCAAACATATTTAGTTCACATTAATTTCATTTTTTTCCATACAAAATATGTTACCATTTTGAATCTTTTTGACAGAATAACTCCAAAACGTTTTTACCAAAAACAAATTGTATTCAATGGCGAGATGTGTTACATCCCACTCCCTTTCTACTTCCTCTCCTTCCACGACAACACCACATGCCCTCATAAAAAATCTTGTCACACAAAAACCCATTGTCACCGAATCCCCTCGAAAGCCGACGAACACTTATCCTCAGCGGGCGACTCGCACGATTAGCAAACAAGATCGCGCGACACACCTTCGGTTGCGCGCGTGCTTATGCTAATTCGCGGCGCGCTCGATTGAGCGCGCGCGTTGATTCGCGATATTTATCTGTTGCCGCGTGTGTCGACAAATAATATATACGCGCGCGGTACACATGTCCGCCCGCGGGCGCGTTATCTCGCGTGCATGTCGGCCGTTCACCGCGCGTCATTCGTGCCCCGACAACGATCGCCCGGGCCGCCGAATGTGACGAAAACGAACGAGCCGCGATAACGGACACGTAAGCGCGCGGCGCGACACGCGCGCCAGATAGCGCGTCGCACTTTTCGCGCGAAGCGCAATAAAGATACGCGAACGGCGCGACGATACGCCGGGGATGTCGCGCGGCCAATTTACATTTCAATGATATGCGATCCACCGAAGATAAACCCACGGCGGACGGCTGATGGCTTCATGAGGGCAAGTGTACCAGGGAAAAAATGTTGTGGTAACATTTGCCAGGCTTAAAGTAGTTTCACTGTACCGCATAGTAATCAGGACTCGGCTGGGACAAATTATTGGGTTGGAAAAATAATGTTTCATTTTTCCAGCCATTTTGAAAGTTGACGTCTTTATTTGCGTTTTTAAGGTTAGTGCTAAAACACTAACCTTACAAATATTTTAAGGTTAGTGTTTTAGTCTTTAAGGAAGTTTAAGACTGTCAGCCAAGTTTTTAATTCATATAAAATTAATACGTAAAAATTGATACAAAGTTGGAATCTTAAAATCAAGGTTTTTTTGGTTTGTATCCCAATGTATTTAATTCAAGAGTATTTCAAGATATCAAAGATATCTATGATAATTTACCATAGCAAATGGAAATTTATTAAAACAACTTTTTTTCAGTTTGACATAATTCTATGTGATTATTATACGCCATGGTAAAAATTTACCATAATTCTACGAATTTTAAATCTTTTTCTCATTGGATTCTGCCTTAAGTGAGTCATTGCCGGGAAAGGATTGATCGATGATTGATGATTGCAAGCTGATGCTCAGTGATCGGAGAGATGTGGTTAGCAGATAAGGCGAGCGAATGAAAAAGGGCGGGTGACAAGCGGCCACTGATTTACGACGGTCAGTGGGAATTATCAATTAGACGGTGATGAATGGAAAGCAGGGTTGAACAATCACTCGCGACTGCGATCGCGGAAAAATGATCGATGGCGCGTGATTAGCGGTTAACAGTTGTTGCGGAATGGCGGGGAAGAAAGGAGCGCGAGATATCGAATGGTCGAAAGGGAACGGGTAGCGGTTGAAAAATTGTTTCGTCGCGTACTTGGAACGGTGATAGATCAGTGGATGGTTGAGTAGTGTTGAGTAATGTTTGATGATCAATGGGATTCGATAAGTGGAAAATGGGGGAAAGGGTTATGAAGGGGGAATGGCTAATGAGGAGTGATGCATTTTTGAGTGGAATGATGGATTTGTTTCGGGTTGAAAAATCGGGGAAGTGGGGCAGAATGAAAAGTTTATAGTAACCTCTGATGTTGATCAGAGCGGGCGAATCGAAATTTTCGAATTCAAAATTTTCGGTTTCCCCAGTTCCATAATGCGACTGTCAATTAGCAGTTAATGCGATTAAAAAGCAAACTGCGTTTTCATGAAACACACGCCGCGTTAAGGCACACTCGGTTAATGCTGCTCGATCAGCAAATACAAATTGATTCGGCGCCATCAATCAAAATTACAAGGCGTTAAAATAACAGCACCGCGAAAATACCATTAGCCCGCTCCCACCAATTAACGAAGTCAGTCATGTTTTATTAGCGACGCACTAATGAGCGCTCGCCAACAAGAATCCGAAACGAATCCCGGCAAAAATGCCGTCGATCCGTCCGAACAATGCTCGGTTGGATCGCGATTTGCACGGCAAATGACTCCCGTCTGCATAACAATGCACCGGGACAACGCCACGGGAGCTACATGATCCTTGCGAAAAAAACGCGAAAAACACGGCCGAATTAACATTTAACCCGGGATCGATTGGTCGCATTATGTGCATTTTGACAAGGATTTTTGCAAATGAAATGACGTTACCTATACGGTCTGATCCGACGAATCATCGTGACGCCATCTACAATCTGAGAAATATTCACTTTGTGCCAAGAGTTATACATTCTTCTTGTGAAAACATAGCCAAGAAATACTTCCTCGCCATCTGTTGCTCATTCCAATCAAAAACATTCAGATCATTCTTCTGTTGCTTTTCCAAATCGCGAAAAAAGGAGGCTGATGAAAGTATCTCGCGTTTCGGAGTTGCGTGGCTGAAACCGTGAGTTCCACCGGAAGAGCAGCTGGATCGGGCTGAGCTTCGTGTAACGGTACCGCGAACGTATACTTAGCGTCTCCGCGGCGCGCCGGAAACGAAGAATTAATTGAATTGTCGGACGTTGCGCGTGTCGGCCGGTCGATTGGGCAGGTATCGAATAACAGGTCGGCTCGATGTCGGGATATTAATGCGCCTCGCGCCCACGTAATGGCTGCGGCGATCCGGCGGGTGTTCGGTTTCTCACCCGATCGCTGTTATCAAATTAGAACACATGCTCCGTTCGCACGAACGGCTCGCGCGGAATTCGGCACCGATAGAGAGCACTGCTTCGACTTCTGACCGCCTCTCCTGGGTCAGAATGAAGGGTTATTAACATTTCTATAGAAGAGATTTTGTTTAACTTTACGAATACAATATGTGAAATTACTCTGTTCGGGTAATACACTGGACAAAGCAAATGTCGCTAGAAAATTACCGATTTTTTGATTGTTTGACCTTGAAGCCCCATCTTCAAGGTCATGTGAACTGATGGACTATTTTAACTTGAAGCCCCCTGAAGAAAAACTCAGAAAATCGGCCGAGTTTTTTATTATTGTAATTTTTTAGTGGCACGTTTTTTTCGAGTGTACACATACTGTATATTTCCAAATTTTTTTTCTGCAGTGTAACACAAAATTTTCAGTTCCAGTTTAAGATCCCAGTTTCGCGTGTACAATGGCCGAACTCGATCGCGAGAAACAATTGCCGGCATTCGAGCGTAATTCTCGCCGATGGCTCATTCATTTTTAACGTGGGCGAGCGTGCACGTGTAGGCTTCGCGGCTGCGTGCGTTATCGGGCGGCTCGTGTTCCGGTGGGTTTTATGGACTGCGTCCTCAGGCGGCAGACGGAACGCCGAAGTTGCGTCGAGCCGCTTGTAACCGCCGCTTGTTTGGGCCGCGTTGCCATAAGTGCCGGTCAATTAATAACGGGGGTCGTAATGCCGTGGCCCCCGAAACTACGGGCCAACACGCAATTAGCGTGGCCGGCCGGAGCACAGGAAACGCGCGGTAATGAAAGGTTACGCTTGCATCGCGTCAAATTGAAACCCGGGGCGTTTAGGGCTTCGTTAGGGGCAAAAAATGTTGGCACACCTGTCGCCGGCTATGGTAATGAGCCCAGGCAGTGGGAAGAAATCTGTGCGGCGGTTGCGGACTCGCGTTTTTCGGCTTCACGGTTTTCGAAACTGCTGATGTTAGGTGCGTTGTTTCGGGATGAATAGAATTTCGTTTGGAGTAAAGGTATTTTGTTTCAAAGGAAGAATGGGGATTGTGGTGTATAGCTATTTAGTGTTTACGATTTTTTGTCGTCCTGCGGCATTTAATTAGAGGTGTAAAAATGGGAGTTTAGGTAAGCCTTTTTTGCAAGTTTATTTTGTTCGTAGCTCTGATCCTAAAAGCTGGGGTGAAGTGTAAGATGGGTATCTGTGGTTTCATTAACATACAGTTTCAGGTAGTTCTTTTACGAAATCGAATTAGTGGGAATCGGAATAATTCTACGTGATTACTGTAACCAAGAACTGAAGTCGTACTTTGATATCCATCTCTGGTGGGAAGATGACTGATGATGCAGATCTCTGCAGTTGATGAGTTCTAGCAGCGATGTAAAGTTAATTTTAATTGCAATTTTATAATGTTCTGTCTGGAAACAAATTAATCGCTCGTCAATCGATACCAAAAACGCCTCAACAAATTACCGCGAAAAACGGACGGTTAAAACGTAATCGTCTTCTTCCATAAATTCCCGGGCTTTGTCCGGCCTGCGCCGCTATTCGTCAATTTCGGTCTATTATTGAAAAAAGTGACGCAACGCGATGAAATATGGCGATTTGATGAGTACCAGGTTCTTCGCCCGTGTAAAAGGGATTATTAAAATGCCGTATTCGCAAGCACGCCGAGATCGGATACGTACATTAGCCGCGGCTTGTTCGCAGATAAGACGGCACTCTGCTCTTGAAAACGCCTCGATCGGCTGTCGAGATATATAGCGCCGATAGCGCGCGCCTCTCGATGGATAATTTTTTTCCATCGCTATCTAAACTGTTTTTTCCTTTCGCTTTAATGGCGCGCCTCTTTCCTCCTCTCTCTCTCTCTTTCTTTCTACCTCTATCCCTTTCTCTCTCTCTCTCATCTTGCTCCTCATTCTCTTCCGTTTCACGGAGCGCGTCGGCAAAATAAATGGCCTGGCCGGGGCAGCGAAGATGAAAGCGCGATTAGAGCCGAGTACGAAAAAGTCATCAGAATTTGCTGAAACAAATCGTGGTCCTGTCCCCAGGCCATAACGAGAATCCCCCTCGGATTTACGCGCACGAACGGAAGTCGAACGGAGAAAAATTTCGGACGTTATTTCGGTAACGTGACTAGTGTCCGTCGTTTTTTTACGAACGGCTGAGGAAGAGGCCCTTAATAAGGATGATAACGAGATAGCGGTGCGGATTCCGGGCGCACAAAGGCAGACGAAACAATGGACAAATCCGGTCGGCTGGCATTTAATTAACGATTCCGCGTGGCTCTACAGTTAATGGAAAAATAAACAGAGATTAAGACAGCCGAATCGGGGCCGATCTCGTCCGTGTCCTTTCAGTCCTAACTCCTTTCAGTCGTCCGAACAAAACCCGCGATTAGAGCGCGCGCAAGAACAGCGCTGACGAATTGAAACAATTTGTCTTTCACTTCAACCGTCGAAACTCCTGTTCCACTTCTCCCTCCTCTACTGTCTTCCGCTCCGTCAAAAGATTCTCATCCCCAATCCGCCGATTCGCCGCGCATCGCGATCCCGTAATCCCGAATTTCATCCCTTAAATATTCCAATCGACGACGTCGCAGCGCACAAATGATCCCGCATCTGTATACACGGGATATCGAGTTACGGTGCTTTGCGAAAAACGGATACAATTGTGCGCGGCGTTACACTGATTAACAGATTTGAATGCGGATTAGAGGTTCCCGGCCGACAGAGGAGGGAAATTGAATAGTGATCAAGGATTATTGCTGCTCAAAGCAAACGGTCGACCCTTGAAAGGAAGCCGTAACAAAATCTCGAACGAAACGTCCCGGCATTATGGCATAGGTCCTGTCCCGGGGTTTTGTTCGCCTTTGTCAATAACGGCCGCAAAAAGTTGGCTATATTCAAAGCAAACTTTTTCCCCACGCGACTCCCCGGGGACGCAACAGTGTCGGTCGGGGCGCATTGTAACGAGTGTCCTTCTCCCGTGCCACCTAACACCATCGCTCCCCCAATCTCCCGGGGCTTTCGATTTAGCGATAATTGTAACATATTCACCCCTTGTCGGATTGCGCGCCGACCCTCCGCTCCAGCGTCCTCTTGTGTCGTCCTTAAGGGCCAGTCGAGTGGAAACTAAGGGAGCAACAATCGACTGAGGAAGCCAGCACGTGAACATTATCTCCCGAGGACGAGACGGAGGGTTGACAGATAAGGGGGCCAAACAGAGTTTTATGACTGCGAGAGATTAGTTGGCGCTTCGCGCACATACTGGTGCGAGACCCCCTTCTCTACTCTCTCCAAGCTGACTTTTGTTTTACGCTCGTTACGCCCTCTGCGACAGTTGGCAGATATTTGAGATCCCTTTGTGCCGCTAAAGCACAGCCCAGTGGCGCAGTCAACGCACTCGGAACAGTTTCTTCGAGGAGCTTCCGCCCCATTCTTCCGATCCAGAGTATACAGCCTTTCGAATTGCTGGGAGATTTTGGAGAGGAGTCTAGAAGGATCCGGGACAAGCTATTTAGATGGGGCTGGGTGTGAGAAGATGGCTGGAATTGGATTCCTGGCTGGGGATTTTGACTTGGGAGCGTGACGGGTTGTTTAGGTGGGTAAGTAAAAACGGAGTGCTTTGGGTGGTTGATTGGATTGGGATTTGGAGAGTGTCTATGGTAGGGGATTGTTTGGGCACTGGTGACATTGATCGGTCATCTAGAAGACTTTTAGGATTTGAAGATAGATCAGCTTCCAATTGGTAACATTTCATTGGGGATACTAATCATCTAGAAGACTTCTAGGATACGAGAACTAATCAGTTCTCATATCCTAGAAAAAAATTCCTTTTTCCGTTTCTCTCAATAACGTTCGCTTCGTTATGACAAACGAAAACTTAATCGACCAAACCTAATCGACAGTCCTAATCATGATTCTGACATTGAAACGAACATCTGGCCTCGCAACCTCCGCAGTTGCCAACCATATTTTGATCACCAGTCCGATCAGCTTCTCCCTTCCGAACAGCCCCTAGCAATTTCACCAATCCAAACCTCCCACCTTTCAGCATTTTCCCCCCGTTACCAGCAGCTATACCTTCCCTAAATTCATCCTAATTAACCGTTAAAAGCTTCGTGGGATCCAAGGCCCCCTTTGACCCCGCGACCAATTTCTGAATTATCAATCACACCAACAACCTCCTCTCCTCATAACCTCACATCCTCCAGAAACCCATCCCAACCAACCAACCGTTTCTATGAATAATCTAGTGTTTTACGACGAATTAGTCGCCATCATCGTCCAGATCGTAAATTTTAATTACCCCATTCGCTTATGCAAATCGATCAGCCCGACGCTGAAATTGGAATGCAAACTACCGATCAAATTGTCTGTCGTCCGATTTTTGCTCACGACCCCGAATTAACATAAGCGCGTGTGTACAAACTGCGGCGCCGGGGGAGGCATCCCTCGGTGAGACAAAGACGGGGCGGGGAAGTGCTAGGGAAACACGTGTCTCACACTGAGATAGTTAATTACTCGTTTGTACGCAACGGCCGGAAGATACTGAAAAGCGCCGGTCTCGGGGCGCAGCCAGTGAATCCGAGGGAATTACGTGTACACGAGAGCGGTGTGGCATGACTGCGAGACGAAGGGCGTGGGTGCGAAAGAGACGGCGCGAGGCCTGTTTCGCCGGGACCGCCGAGGGAGCGTCCAGGAGGCAGTGGAAGGTGGAGACTAAAAACGAGGATGAAGTTAATGATATACATGGGGGCTACTGTATACTGCCGGCGTGATCCCATCTGTGGCAAGAGAGCGCGCCAGTGCTGCCCCCACCCAGACCGCCAGACAGTGCCCCATTCAAACGCGCTCGTATCGGCGTTATTAACCGCCGTACAAATACCCGCGGCCCTAAGTTGAAGTAATTCCACGACGCACTGAATCAAGACAGATTCCGGCGAGATGAGGGTGTCGAGACGAGGGGATAAAGCCGGGAAGAGAAGGCTGCTCGAGACGGTTTTGGACTGTGATTTTGGTGCTGAATTAGGTTTTAATTTCGATCGGGGTTTTTTGGTTGGGTGAATTAGAAGAGCATTGAAAAAACTTGACTGAAGAGTCGAGAGGTTGTCGAGGAAGAGATAATAAGAGAGAAGGTTGGGTTGGATTATAGGTTTATGAGGGTAAGGTGTGGAAGTGATGTGGGGTGTAGGGGGTAATGTGATATTGAATTTGTTGAGGTTCGAGGTTCCAGTGAATGGTTTGAATTAATGTGAAACATAATGCTTCTTCTGTTCTTATCCCTCGTGTACTGAACCAGCATTGGCCACACCCTGAACTGAAGTTTTTCAAGATTTTTTCTACTTTGTCAATTGCTCTCTTATATGTTTCTACTGTTCCTCTTTCTAACAGATCCTTATACTCTATAGAACAAAAATCAGCAGCAACTTATTTTATATCTGAAATATGGCCATTATCTGGACATTCGATGCATAAGAATTAAGTACGGTAGAACCAGAACGCAAGAATGTCTCCCGTTATAGGGAAACATTTTAATTGCTTTCTATTACCATAAGCTACTCTACTTTAATCCTCTGACGAATTATCCCTTGAAGCCATATACGTTTTCTAAATGTAAAACACCTCTCCTAGTAACGCAAACGCCATCCGTTCGACCCAATATTTATCAGGATCAGCTCTTTACTATGCCGAGCATATGTGCACGGCGTACGTACTGAATACCGCGGTTAACATATTTAAAGGACGATTTGGGCCGCGCATTTTAATTGAAACCCGCCACGCCCCGAGAGTGCATGCAGCACACAACCCAACGATTGTCTTGAGCCAACTTACATGTAACGCACGTACGTCACGAGCATCCTTGTCCCACGTGTGACACAATATGACACATCACATAAATTTCGTCAAACAATCAGTCGACGTTTGCAAACTGCAACGGTATCGGGAGAAACTCGGCGCGTTTCCACCGAGCACGTAACTGTACCGTTTCAGCGCGCAAAAACTGCTGAATTGGAAGTTCGCCGCGCGACTTACCCTATATGGCTACTTGTTATGCGAAGGAAAAAGTGATCCCAATTTGGGATCACTTTTTCTTGTCGCGGTAATGACTGAACGTTTCTAGTGACGCCAACGATTTTGCCCTAAACGAATATGTGTTTCGCATTTCAAACGTCATTGCGAAAGGTTAGGCGAATCGTCCCGAAATCCGCGTTGCTTGGAAAATAATATTTCGCACGACTTAACGCAATAAAAGACCCTAACCAGCGCGCTTCCCATGCCCGCGAACTCTCTCACGCCGCTTTTTGAATTCGCGCGTAATTTCCCATTAGCGACTCGGCTCTATATCTAATTTACGTCTCAATCTGTTCGCGGTTTGATTGCGCCGCGGAGCGATAAGTTTCGTGCCGCGCGCACTCTAATTGCATTATCGTCGTCGAATCGAATCTCGCGTCTCGTTGTCGTACAAATTGAGAAATATTTCGCCTTTCCCCCGGCTTTATGATAATAGATTAAGCGCGCCGTTCGAGCCGACCTGTTCGTTCAGCAGAACCCTTTTCGCGATTTCGCAAATCTGTCGACATTAACTCCGTCCGGGCTATTAATTAACTGCAAAATTAAGTCTGTGGTTTAAACCTGCGTGTAGAAAACGGTCCGGTTTGGATTCTTTACAATTACAGTAAAACTGGCCGGACTGTAATGGCAACGAATCGTGTCATAACTAAAATATAATTTCAAAGAATGTTACCCAATTAGTATGGTAAACTGTCTGATATAATGAAGTAAATGTTGATAGCTTGAATATCTCGGAAAAGTGACTTCAGGTTATAATAATCTGAGTTGATGAGAATATGTTAATCTACAACATGGCACAGTAAATTACCTCAATTATAAAATTTATCTTGACAAATTTGTCATATAAATCAGTCGATCTAGCTAATTGTTAAACAATATTTCTTATCATCTACCTTTCTTCAAGACAAACGTTAGTGATCGACGTCAAGATTAAGTAGAATTCGAAATTTTCTAACAGCGTTCTTTTAAAACTTTCTGGATTTAAAGTAAATTTTATCGTTCTTTTAGGATAATTTTCCACTCGTTTGAAAGTAATTATACATTTTTCGATGTAGTCTAAATTTACCGAACCAAATAGGAAAAGCAGAATTTACACAACATTTTTTGCAAACGAGATATTTTACATTGCTCGAATGAGTAAATCTAGGACAATTTTAATCCATTATCGGATTCACTTGCAGCCGAATTTTCTCGCCGGATTGATCGCGATCCACGAGCGTCGTTAAAAAGCGACGTAATGACTCGGGCGTATTTTCGCGGCGACAAACACGCGCCTGGGGAAGAAGGCTGCCGGCGTCGTCTGCACATGAGTTCTCCCGCAAACCCGCGGCGTGCAAATATTTGCCGGATGTTCGTTGCCGCTCGTTCGTTCGCCCGCTCGTCCGTTCATTTTCCGCGCTCGTTCTTGTTCATTCGTTTATTCGAGTCTGTCGGCTCAGCTACGCGTTAAGGCTCGTTCGTCGTCATGGATACCGTCGAAAAACGTTCAAATATTTGCCGCGAACCCTCCCCCCTCGACGCCGTCGCTAACCAGTTCCGCTTCGCTCGGGACTTTACAACGATTGCGATGTGCTACACGAAATTTCCGACCCGGCTCTCGTCCAAGGATTCGTCGATTTTTTGCCCCGTGATTTCAGTCCGGGCGCGCAAACGAAGCGGAATATTTCTATTTTAAATTCTATTTGCACGAAATAATTGAGTGACTGCGCGCGGCGCAAAAAACGTCGGCTCCGCAACTCGATACAAATTATCAATCCAAAGGGAATTCCGTTATTACGTTCGCCCCACACCTTCCTTCTTTTTTTCAGGTGCATCTGTGTGCGTTTCTTTCCGGGTTCGGAACTCGACAGTCCGGTCGGCGCGTGATATCGATTGTCAAACGCGTTTTAGTCGCCCAAAACGGCGTCTTCATAAATGCCGCGGAATTATTCAGCGCTAATGGCCAGATGAATGCCAAAGATAAATCCGCCAGTCGGCCATTAACCGGCTATGTGCCCTTACGTCAGACTCGAGTTTACTGCCGTCGTCCCATTTGGCGTCGATGCTCACCTGATACTCACGTTTTCATTATTCGCGGATTATCGCGCGAGACGAGCTAAACGCTCGATAAACCGCGCGCTCGCGCTAATATCCCCGATAAAGTTGGCGCGGAATTGTTTTTACGTAACCTTTGACGCCGGGAATACCCCCGGTTACGTAAGATCAACAGGAAACTGGAAGGGAGCAATTTTTTGTGGTACCACATTTTGCCAATGGTTGGTGGCTCGTTAATTTTTTCAACGAGATTCGTTTGCCTCGCCAAGTTGCGAGTGAGTAAAGCATTCGCTGATTCGGAAGACAAACTATCGCGCATATTGACGCGTCGCAGGCGAAAGAGCAAACAGCGGCTAAACGAGGGTGGCGAAAAAGGACGGAGGCGCGCACAAAGAGACGCAATCGGACGCGGGGACACGACAAACTGCCATCCCTAATGCCAATTAGTGCCATTCGCGTACCGGGCCCCGAGGGGCTTCGCCGGCTCAGCATTTTTGCCTGAAGCTTCACGAAATGGCTTGGCGTAATTATCGCGACGCGAGCACGCATCGCTCGATGCTAAGATGGATTATGCTGTTAAGGTGGATTCATTACTCGTTCGTCCGGGTCCCTGGCGTTTGTGTTCTGGTTGCGAGTGCCGGATCAGTGCAATTTTTACGAGTTGCCAAGGTAATCGTTCGGTGGGGAGTTTGGGAATGTACAATTATTCAGGATTGGTGGATGGGGTGGTTTAAATGTCGCTGGAGATCGTTGGATAAAAATCTCGGCTTCAGCATGGTTTAGAGGTATCAGTTATGGGAATTTGTCGACGGGTGAGAAAAGGTATGTGACTGTTGTTGGGAACCAGATGAAGGTAGTTTCTTGGTACAGATACCTTGTCGTCTACCATTATTTCCAACTACTAAGCTGATCGAGACATTTCTTAGATGATGATTTTCAGAATCTACGAGGCTGCCTCTTAAGCTCAGACGAGACAACCCAATCACAATACTTAAGTAGCTATCTTTTCATACAAGTTGGAAATCCTGAAAATCTTGATGGTAGCTGGTCATGTACGTAGCAGATAAAACATCTGAAGAAGTAAAGATTTTGATCTAAACAATTCGAAGAATCATAAAGATCTGAAAGTTACTCTCAATGTCTTGTTTTCTTACTATTACTCTGAATATCATGATTTGATATCTAGATCTATGAAATAATTGTCTAATTAAACCATAATCAATAGTATCTGCTGCAGTATCTCACAGTATCCCAGAAATCCTATCTCTGCAACATTGCCAAAGTCCCTAACAAGCTTCTAATACAAATCCAACACTAACCAGTTTTACTCAATAACATAATTTGCTAAAAAGAACCTTTCCTCTGAACTACTTTCCAGCAAAACTAATTTCTGAACCCTCAAATCTACGCCGACAACGAACCAACTCCCCAGTGATTCCTCGAAAACATACCATCCAAGCCACCCAACAACGGAACGCCGACCCTCCTAACTCAGTACAAAAATCGCGGAGAGCACTCGTGCTCGCATCCGCACAATAATCCACCGATTAGGCCAGAATCGGACCAGTCAAGTGCGGTCATTCCTGAATGAACCGCCCGTCGTCTACCTGGCGCTGCTCGTGCTAAGAATAATAGTATCCCTTCTTTTTCGTCGGCTGCGCGGCCACCGCCAACGAAGCGTGAACATCGAGCACAGCCCTCGTAGATCGGGCTTTACGCGCGACGAATGCGCAACTACCGATTTCAAAAGGTCCGGACCCACTCGGCTGTTTTCCGATTTTTCACGCCGCGCTGCCTGCCCAAGTGGCTGCGTTCAATATGCCCGTACCTCTTTCACATTTTTTTCGACAGTTCCATCCATAGAGAGACGCGGTGGCGCTAGATAAACCGGTATGCTGCTTTGAGTCATTAGAAACATAATCCAGAACCGTCTTAAGTTCCCCTCGATTTCGCCAGAAAAAAATGCGAGAGTCCCTGGAACAAACGACGCGCGACCGAAAAAACACACCGGCACAGTTCCAGACCTTCGACGAGACGGTATCGATTTCCGTCACTGCAACTCAACCCAGCCATCAGGCTGGGAGGTGGGATGAGGAAATCGCCGCGACCTTCGGGGGACCTTTTCTCCGATTTCGGGAAGTTCAATTAGCGTCTGGGGAGGGATCGTTCGAAACGCAAACTCCCTTTGGTAATTGGTCAACGCGACGATCTGAGCCTCAGCGTCGTTTTTTCG
>JABFPB010005335.1:0-13466 GCA_022817645.1 Ceratoteleas bidentatus
TGGTAGGATTCACCACAATTGTGGTAAATTTTACTACATGCATAGCTGTCCACTATGTTACCATCGATTGTGGTAATTACCACAATTGTGGCTGTCTTCACGAATTATTTTTCACCGTGTGATGAGGCCCTGATGTGGCGAGCCACTTAAGGGGCGTGCCACATCAGGACCTTAGCGATGTCAACCGTTACATTCTCAATGCCTTATCAGGATACCTCATTGGAACCTTATATGATTTTCATCAGGAATCCTTTGATGATGTTTGCCACATCAAATCCTGATAAGGTCTATTCCACGTCACATTTTGCCACATCACATTTTCTACTAGGGTACATCAACCCCACCTTGTGCCGTTAATTTTTTTGTTTCTTTCTTTTAAAATGCAGAATAAAATCGGTTCAAATGTACATTACTTGTTAAACATAAATGCATAAATTTTGCATTCAACAACTGGTATATAGGAATGTCTAACTAATGATAATAATTTCCTTTCACGGGATAAAAAGCTTTAAAATGTTTAACCGTACAAGTACCGAGCGATTTTTTAGAATTGTGAAAATAAACAATTCAGAACTATTGCTTCCACTATGCTTTTTTGTTTTTACTAATAAATTATTAAACATTTCAAACAGGTCCGTTCTACGTTCGGAAAATATTAACAAATATAATCAAAAGATCGTGAGTTAATGGCGACAAATTTGTATTTATTCAAATCAATCCAAAAATTTGTTGTGAACAATTAACATGAAAATTGGACCATTTTCCTTAATTTTTTTTAACTATTTTAAGTTTCAGTTAATACCGATGTGATCAAAGTAGAATTAAACTACGTTAGGTTGTTAACTATAGTTTACAGCCGAAAACCCAGAAAAAAATCTCGGCTGGAAAAAGCCGAAAAAATTGGATCTTTAAAAAAGTCTATTTTCCTTTTGGTAAACTTTTATCGATATTTGTCGAAATTTTTTTACTTGGAAATTCATTAAAACACGTCGATTTATCAAAAAACGAAGTTTACACGTAAAGTTTATTTAATGGCAAAGTAATTAGTTCTCCAGTCCTATGCTAAACCTTTTAACCAAATCAGCCGCCAATATTTCTTTTAACCCTTCCCTTAAAATTTCTTCAAAGAAATGCACAAATCAAAAAAAGTTCGATTAACTGTAACATCACCTGACACACGCATTCCCCGCAGCCTATTCTTCCGACTAATATCAATAACTAAACCCCAGTGAAAATACCTCGCAAAACACTGCAACGCACTACAATATAAAACATCTCAACCGCCAATATACCAAACTTTTTGCCCGCCCTCCTGCGGGAAGGACAAAAAATGCGCTGAAAAACCCATCGGGCGCTGTCCGTGGTCGATTTCAATTGTTCAATAATGGATGAGACCGGTCCGCAACGCATGCACACAGTTTGTTTAAGGCGAGGAATATGATGAATCCAGCGCCGGCTTTAAACAAATGTTTAATTCATCTAACAAAATCGTTTTCCGTAATTCGCCAAGCGCGTGTACCTTTTTTTACGTGCGCGTTTTTTCCGCCGCACAGGCGCTGCCATGTTGGTCGCCGGAAGTGCACCGCAATATATATTTTGCCCCGTTGCGTAGCTTCATTATAAAATAAAATGTATTATAAAACGTCGCGCAGGTTCGCTGACTCGGCTCGGACGTGCACGTACGTGCGGACGAATCGCCGAGATTCTCTCACGGCCCGGCTTGCGCGAGATTTATCTCATACAAGGGACGCTCACTTTTCCGAGTATCGATCGCCATCGAAATCGCATCGATTCATCCGCGGACGCAACATCCAGCCTCGTATTCAAGCTGCGTCGCATTCGATCCGTCCCGGCCGATCGATGGCGATCTCTAACAATGGCCGATCGCAGCCGATCTAGCCTCTTTTTACATTTCATTTATTCCGCCACGGTGATTCCCAACAGTCACTTTTCGTTTACATTTACCGATGTATTATACAGTCGCGATACCGATTAAATTCATAAGCAATGACCGACATCAATTCCGCGGCAAGATTCGCGAGAGACGAGCAAAAGTTTCGAAATTACGAAAATGTTTGGTTGAGGGGAAACTGAGTTTTATGTTTAGGAACAATTGTCGAAGGGAAAAACGGTTTTTAGGTGATGGAAATTGGTGTCAATTTCCTGCAAGAACTGAATTTTTTAAGGGTAAATTCGCATTTTCTAATGATGCATCATTATTAATGCATATTTTATAAAGTTTACTAGTTCCCGAGTGTAGAGATTATTAAATTATAACGTTTGTTTTTGCTTCGGTATTGCGAAAAAGATTTATTAGAGACAAGATTCCATTTACCCGAAAAGGATAGTTTTAACAGTACAAACATCCAATCTAGCCTATGAGGTTCTCATTAACCGTAGGGAGTCAGAGTAAACGAATTTCCGTCATTTCTCACTGCAAAATCACTTGCAGAACAATCAGAATCGCTATTTACCGTCATAACGCCAGACACGGTACTTCCGCATTACTTCACCTATGAAATTACGCGTACGAAAAATGTTCCATTTTATCAATACCCTATAAACATGTTTTTATTAGTGTTAATTTTGTTTATCAAGAGCCAGTAGAATCTCATTTCGAGCATGTTAAGATTGAAACGACGGATCTATTAAACTACACGAGGTCGTAAAATTTAACGTTAAATATGATTCGCGTCGGATACCATCGCGCTGTCTTGCAAACTTTATTAATTTGAAATTTCAGTTTCATGGAAGCTACTAAAGCAACTTGCGCGCGAGTTCATAAAAGTCATAAAATCGCAAAATTGGACTTAAAGACAGCCAACTCGCGGGTTCGGGTTAATGTATATTTCCGCTATTTTGTTCAATATATTTTTAAAGATGAACGAAAATGAAAAAAAAATCACTCCAGTTCAGTTTTTTATGTTCAAGTAATATGATTTGCGGCACCGTCTAAATCCCTCAGCTGCGCATTGAAATCTCTTAATAAAGAGCTTCTTTACACTCTCATCTCAGCACGACTTTTGCATGTTCGCAGGATAATTCCTATTCATAAACATTTCTATTACCGACACCATATTTCGAAGCTAATAGACGTTACTTTCAAAACAATTTTATCTTTCATTAACTAGAATCGGCTTCCTCTATGTGCTCTTGTGACACTATTTAACCGCGATTCCCGTTACTTTCACTGTAACTTCGATATAGTATCCGACATAACGCCTAAAATAACGATCGCGAAATTATTTGAACAGCACTATTTAAAGCGATTTAATTTGTCGATAATTTGAGATAGGGAACTGGATTGAAATTATTCTCCACGGAAGTCAGACAACTGTATTATGATATGCAACTTCCTTTCTTCGCATTCTAGAGCTAATATTTCGATATCTTGCCCCTTATTAACCTTAAAAATTCTCTAGTAAACGTCGCTTAAAAAATGTTTAACTGTTAGCTTTAAATGTATCCATTATGGAAATTATAGTAATTGTTAAATTGAGTATTTACTAATATTAAATTATAAATTTAATTTAAAATTAATTTAATTTAAGATGAATTAATACAATTTAATCTCTATAATTTCCTTACTGAAAACATTTAAAGTTGTTACAAACAATTGTTTATAACAATTCTGCCCAAAAGTCCACTTTTCCCATTTCCTCAAACCCAGCCCAAAGACTCTTTCTCAAACAAAGCCCAAAGAATCCCGCGTACAGTTATCCCGATTAAATTGTAATTCTTTTTGCGCATCGGCCGAGCTATTTTTCCCTCGGCGTACAAAAAATCGCACGGCAAAGGTTGCGACGCGCGCTAACGAGTTTTCCCGGGAATTTCCTGAGAATACATTTCTCATTCGCGTCCAAGAAAGGTACACGTTTGGCGTAGCCGCAGAAATCTCGATCCTCAATCGAGACGTGCATACGGTAAAAGACTCGGCTGAAGATCAGGTTGCCATAACGAGAGATTCGATTGTCAACCGTGACTGCAGGTACCTGCATTGGCTTCTCGTATGGCCAGTTAATTATACACTGTGTCGATCGGAAAAACGGTTCTCGCCGCGAGATCGCGCCACAACAAGTCATCTGCCGCTTGTAAACCTACCAAATTTATTAGCCGCGCGGTCTAATGTCTCTTGTTGATCGATTGACAACGCTGTCTGTTTATGCGCCGTCCGTGTCATAACACCTTGACTTTATTTCCAAACGGCCTAGCGAGCGGCGAACAGTCGCTTCTCGGCGTTTCATTCATAAATTTGAATTCTCGCGAAATTCCACTCGAGGCTGAATCAAGCGGTTTTCGCGTGACTTGTTCAATGAAAGCGGGAGGAAAATAAAAGACTCGACGTAATACATTTTAAGCGGTTGCGTCTATTGTTTGGTTGGAAAAGTCATTGCAATGGAGAGTAAAATGGTCGGCTTTTCATCGGTTCGAGCAATCGAAAATAAAGGAAGTCGAAATACTTTATTCGATCGTTCATTACGATTTACAGTTTTTAATAAGTGGCCATTAGGAGGCAGCGATTACGTCGGAAAAAGTCACGTCGACATTTTTATCAGGGAACTGCAAATTACTGAATGAAGTTTAGAGTCTCCTTAAGAGCGCGCGTTTTTTGTAAGATATGCTAATTTTCTCGATTTCAAGTAATTGAAATGGAAATTGTTAATAATAATCCACTTCTGGCGAATGAAATTGAAACTAAATTAGCTGCTTCCGTCGGCGTCGTATCGAGACGCGATTTGCGACCACGTGAAAAGGAAAATCAAACCGTCACGATAAGTGTATTATGTCACATTCTTACGTATCTTTCTGCTTTGTAATCAATATCGTAATTATGTTTCTTTACAATAGTTCCAGTTACATTTCAGATGGAGAAATTCAATTAAACGTAAATACTGAATCGGGGAAGTGACTTCTTTTTTTATATTTTTTAATTCTTTAAAATACTATAAGAAACTGGAATTTGAACACTTCAAAGCCTTTAGTAATTAACTTGCTTATTTTGACATTATTCTAAAATAGACATATTTTTACACTTTTTTATTTTTAAATTATATTAATTCACCTTATTCACTATAACTCAATGAATGACTTACTGAGGAAGAAAATTACCCTGGAATGTTTGTACATTTACACCAAATGTTTCCTTCGAGAAACCACGGCAAAAAACGTACAACTGCAGTCGCTCAAAATGGAAATACCATTAAATCAGACATGTACAGTTACAAACCAATACCGTAAATACATATAATATTGCAAAGTAACAGAGGTGCGAATCGTTCAAATTGTTTGGAAATTGTTTCTGAACGATATTGAAGTCTTTGAACGATAATAATATTTCGAGTTTTCAACTTGCATTACATCTGAATCGGAAACATCAGCATTCAAGCGAAAAGTAGGAAACAAAATGCAATAATTTTTCCGCAGATGAATTCGCCGATGTGATAACATAGTCGGGCGCGCTGGAAAATGTAAATGCTCGTGAGACGCACGCAGTCGATGCCAAAAAAGAAAAGGCGCGCGATTATGGAGAACCGTTATATTGTACTTATTAATGCGCTAATAACGTTAGATCGGAGCAGAGATAAGGTCGGAAATAAACAAACGACTAAATCACTCTTCGTCTCGTAACGGTATTAACACGTGAGATTTCGCGGCGGAATTACTTTTTCCCGTGAGACGCCGAGACTGCGCCACGGGCTGCTCGATAAACGCCGACACAATGACGCTCGTTTATTTTCGCACATTGTTTCGTATATATTGTTTCTGTAGCTGTTTCATCAGTATATTTGGGGAGAATTTCGGTGTTTCTCTTAGGGAGCAAATATTTTTGTGTTTACAAACAAATGTCGTTTAAAGAAAGGGATTAACATATTATTATTTTTTTTATTATTATAAACTTGAAACAGTGAAGAATCCTAATAATAGTACAAATATTCAGATTGCCCAATAAAGACCTTAAAGTTCAGACTGACCAAGATATGCTCCATCGTTCAAATTCACTCTTGACATACTTGTTTCAGTTTGCATATATCATTTTAATTTTAAAGATAATTTGCTTTAGAGTGCTATACATATTTTAAATAAAACGAGATTTAATATTAATTGAATACATGATTGCACAAAGTGTTCTTTATATTTTGAAAAATTTCAACCGAAAAAAAGTAATCTACAGCAAATAAATAATATATTATTTTATCGGGTTTAAACAGTTTTACGGCCAAGTTTTCATAACCTGATCATAAAATAACTCATTCAGTTTTTCACCCGAGTGGTACAAATTTTAAATTACGTTGCTGGAACAATACTGAAATATTGCAATTTATTCTACACTACAAACATTTGTAAATGTAACCATAACGTTTTGAGAATACTACTTTTATTCCAGTGCAGACCTGCCATCATCTCTCTTTTTTTCTTTTTTCTCATTACTTCAGCTTACTCACCTCCTTAAACTTCCTAACTATCTCTCTAATTTTATCTAACTCCTCCAACATAGTCTTCTTAAAAAAATACCCCCTCCTTTCTCTGTTTCCAACCACCGCCCAACTTCCACTCAACACACAAACCTAATAACCTCCGACTCGCAAAAAGCAGCTTCACAATTTCCACCACCATAAGCCTCTTTCATAAAACCGCCGAAAAAAGCCTCTCCCATTGAGCACCGGCTGCACCGCCTCGCGCACGCAACCACGTTCCTGGTCCCTAAAACAGATGACCGTCATTCGCCCCCGGCCATTCCGATTCATAAAACCGAATAAACTGAAATGCCGGCCCAATAAAGCCTCCCGATTCCGCGTGTTTCCATTATCCGCGGGCGCAGCCCTGGCAGCCCTGTCCGAGAAAGCCTTCGTCGGACCGCGCTTTTTAGTCGCTCGTTTTTCACGACGCACTTCGCGGCGCGCCGATCTTATTTCGATCGTAAAACGAGAGGAGGATCGGGCAGCGTACAAGGTTACGCGCGGGCTTAATAGAGCCGAGAGTAGCTGAACCTTTATTCCGATCTGTATTGCTCGCTGCAACAGCGGAACACGATAATTGCGCGAGGGTAAGTTATGGCTGGCGGAAATGACGACGCTGAAAAGGCAGGCTGGGCACCGCTCGTCTCCGTCGCTCTCGCGCGGCTGCCTCTGGCACCGGGCAGCCTCTCTATGCAAGCAGAAAGACAAAACGACGCGAGACGAGCACCGCCAAACAAGAGTCGATACTGAGCCGGCTGTAAAAGAAGTCGAGGGAGCCGTTGACCTATCGCAACGTATATGCTGCGAGGACTGATTGGCTTCGTTAATGGTAGCCATTAACGGTAATGGGTCAGGAGGTGTCGGAGTGAGAGGACCTTCGTTACAAGTCCCTCGGACGTTCTTTGTCTTAAATACACGATTATACCCGTGCGCACGCTTTTTTCGCTGCCGCGCGATGTTCGCTTTTTCGCTTTTCACGAGGTTTATGGTCCTGGACCCGATCGCTCGCCCGGGATCAATCTTACAGCTCCCATTCCCAATCTGCGAGAGGGATTGGGAGGTGCAAGATGGAGCATGGGGGATATGGAAAGCAGTGGGAGTTCGTGCGAATTCGCGGTTGCAAACCGAAAAAGGTGGGTGTGAAGTGGTGTGGAACAATATAGCGTGAACGGGAGATATGGGAATATGAGATGTGTCATGGAAGACGAGTCTTTGAATATGCGAATGAAGGGCTTGACATTTGTGCAAACTGATTTGTTTGGTGGAAGTAAGTTTGCTGATTAATAGTTAGAACGTGGAGATAAAACAATTTCTCTGAGAAAACCATATTGTAAGGAGTACAATGTAGATTGTTACCGTCCGAGAACTTCTGGATCACTTATGATCACTTTCTGATCAATAGATCGTGATCCCTTTGTGATATGGTTTTTGAAACTTTTGTGGTGTTGTTAGAATCAATCAATGTTTGTGATCACTTTGAAATCACTGATTGAACAAGTCGAGTTGTCGACCTATTTAATGGATATTCAATGGATCATTAAATGAACACGAAATGATCAACATGATCACAAGAGTCTCAAAATCCTTATCACAAAGGAATCATGCTCTACTGATCAGAAAGTGATTCTGAAGAGATCCAGCATTTTTTTCTTGGACGTTACAATGTAATGTAGTATCCGCGCCATGATGCACATTTTGAGCTTTTTTAACCAGTGAGGTAACTGGTTACCTGACTGGCGGTAAGCCAATCAGCACCTTCGAAATTGTACGATCTACATTGTACGACATTTTCTCAGTGTAGATATCACTCCTAAAACAAGTGCCTTAATATCCACTCACTTTGTGTAGACATTTGTAAGAAGCGTCTTAAAATTCAACGAAAAGCTTCTGAATTTAAGACACTTTTCATTAATAAGACACATGGTCGTGCAGATTTTTTACACTGATATAATGAACATTCAATGGGAAAATTTTAAGTGGGCATCATATGAATATTAATGTGCTTTTTAGACACGGATGGGAAATCAATTTGTGGGGAATAGTATAATTTTGTAATCTTCATTGCAAATGGATCCTTTTACTAAAGAAAATTATTAGCAAACTTAATATTGCGACTACATGAAAATTCATTGTTAATTTGTAATCGCTTTTACGAACAAAGTCATTGTACAACATTAAAATATCATTTCAATTAAGTTTTCGCACCATTTTTCTGAAACACGACTATTCCACTAACGTACTTGTAAAGTAAAACACTCCCACCGTAATTCCAGTCAAACTCACCGCCCGTACAGTGTAGCCCATTTTCCACCGAAAAAGACCTCCGTAAGAACGAAGAAAAGCAAAATTCAATTCCCCGTATCACGCTCATAATCTTACAAAGCCACTCGGCAAAATCGACTCTCCTCGAATTCCGTTCCGAAAAATAACAAAATCGACACTGCGCGATAAAAGCCGCTGAAATTGAAGGCGGGCGCAAAAAGCCGATCCTGCCGTATCCCCTGATAACTCGACTTTTTCCCGCTATAATTTGAGAAACTACTTATATTTGATTAATATAACAAGGTGTGCGAAAGTGAAGAAAAAGTTGTCCACGCTTGATGCATACCGATCGCAGTGCGCGCAACCCTCGGATAATGAGTTCCAAGAAAGGAATTATATCGTGTTTGCGAAGTTGGCGTAAACACGCGCGGTAATCAACGCGAGAATGCTGATGAACGAACGAGACGCAGTCTCAGACTTTAGAGCGAGCCGCGCGCATACGAAAACACTCGTGTCAAAATAAGTTGCCGCGCGCCGCCTCATCAAAGATTCTCAAACTTAATTAATCTCAGAAGAATATATGCAAAAGGAAGCGCAAGTCGCTGATTTAATATCAGCCTACGGTAAGGACAGGGCTGCTGAAAAATGCGCATAACTCGCTAAATGTCCTTAATAAAACTAACGATCTATAAAGATTTTTGTCCGTCATAATGATTATGTTTATCGTCCATTTGGGCGCGCCGATTACGGCGCTTGCCGATTTCCACTCGGACGCGCGGGCATAATAGGTTACGGTAAATCCGCGGCTTTTTATTTATCGAACGCGCGAAGCATTGTTGCGCTTTTTGCCGATTTAAATGCATCTGCCGTAAATGACGCACTGCAAGGATACGGCAACGGAAAGTAGCAATTTCTACGGTCCGACTCTACCCCGTTCGTAGTTATAATCCCCACAAATTGCTTTCCCATTCGTGTCTAAAAAGCACAATAAAATTCATATCAGGCCCCATTACTGATCGTAAACGGCCTTCAATTATAGTCGCGATTAAAAAACATCGATCGATATATTTCTGATCACTTTGAATATGTATCCGGAAATCTGTGGCAGCCGCTCAAATCATCCGTTGCTGCAGATCGATTCGTTTAGAAGTGATTTCTTGAAGAATGCTTCTTTTTGCTGTTTTGTTGCAAAAATATAATCAACTACACATCACGAGAAAATATTTACGGCAAATAAAGAGAATTATTTCAAAAGTTTTTATCTATAATGTAAAAGTAAAGGCGTATTTAGTTATGCCACAAATTCTTTATAACAAATTCTTATTCAAACAAATTTTGTTCTAAATAAATTCTTTATTTAAAAACGAAAACATTTATTTGGATCTACTAAAAATTTTTCTCAGTTTAATAAAAAATGTTCTAATCGTAAATGTTATTTTCAGTTTCAAATGAAAACGCTGATCAAAATCTCGATGCAAATTACAGAACATGGGGTTACGTTGGAATGACGAACGGAAGAATTCGTGAAAACTGGTGGGTACGTTCGGGCATCCTTGCACGTAATATGTTACATAGCGAAGTAAAAGTCGAGTCAAGCTCATTGGCACTCGCGAGCGCGCTGCTTGACCCACTTCGTGATGCACAAATCGAGGACCCGATCACGGGATTCATGAACTGCATCTCGAGTTTATCCTCGGGCGACTGCGGTTACTCTTTAGCACTAAAGCACCAAAGGTTACGGCCCTCCAGAGTTCAGTCGTAATGCGCGGAACGAAATTCGTTTGGCTTCGATGTGCTCAAATGCAACATGTTCTACTGGCATGAATATTACATTTTTATCAATTACGATTGTAAACCGTGAGAAATGCCGTTGATACGCGGGTAGATATCGCCGGGCATCCTCCGTGAGCCGTTCTGCATATCCTAACCCATATTGGGAACGAAATAGTGATGTCATGTCGACCGCAAGATAAGATTATGCGCGATTAAACAAAGGAGGCAAGTGCGCATTGTCAGAAATAAGCCGGGACCTTCGTGGATCGGATTGGATGGATTGTTTGGTTGTATTAGATGGAACAATGTTGTGTTCTAGTGTTGAAGAAGAGACTAGAGAGTCTATACTAATCTGGACAAAAGTTCGGATAAAATATTTTAACAGATACTGAGACACTAAATCTTTTAGAAGTTTGGAAATATGTTTTATTATTGTCGTTCATATTATTGTCATTCATATCATAAAATGATAATCTCATTTAACTAGGAAATTATTATTTTACAAATTACATTATTTTATTAATTGTGAATTGTTACAATTTATTTAATTGTAACAATTCGCAATTAAATAAATTCAAAGAGATCTCCGCTAAGAAATGTCACCGACCAAATCTACAAAACGTAGCATCACAATTCAACTGAAGCACGATTAAAGTACAATTAACAGTACTATCATTCGCATAATTGTTCGCAATCCGAAAAATGTTCTCGACTTGTACAGTGTGTCGGTATGCTTGAATTGACGCTAATATAACAAATGTAACGGTAAAGAAGCCATTTAATACCATCACAGCTTTTATTCCACCTCATAAGAGTTATTTCGAGTAACTTAGAAAGTTGTGAAGGTATCTTATTTGACGACATGAATTGTATTGACGTAAAACAAAATCCGTCAGTCATTTGGGCATTTAAAATGTGCTGTTATGCCCAAGTCTCTCATTTAAAAGTACTTAAGTTTGATGCCTCTATTTTATCGTTGAAACGTGGGCTTCAAAATGTCTCGAGTTTTTTTTAATGACATCACCTTCTCAGTTCAAGTTAACCGAACAATTGCGCGGTGCAAAATTATTTTCGATGATATTTAAAACGAATGTTTAATTGCTATTATGCAAATTTCGCATCGACACTTAAATGTACTCTCAATCATAAGGAAGTCATTCTTTGGGCACAAAAAAGCACAATTTTCGCCAAAATACTTATTTTGCAAAATAAATAAATAATTACAAAAAGTTTTTTTACTTTCTATTCCTACATTACACCGAAAAAATCGTCACTATTTCCCCCCAAAAACCTTCTTGTACAGTGCAATAAAATAGATGTGAGTAATTGATTGAACGTGAAAAAATCGTTGCTGTCAAATTTCGACGGGTCCGAGCGGTCGAAACACGCACAAAGCCCGCGATAACCCGCGAACAAACAAACATTAAATCATTCATGGGATTGCGAAGATGCGCGGTAAAGATAGCTCGTCATTGTAAGTGAAACAAATTTGGAAAAGCGAGTTAGCTGAGTTTGATTGTGTAGCTATTACAGGACACTCTGTACACGCACTTATCTGATTCACCGTAATGCAGATGTAGAAGCAATATACAGCCCAAAGTACTCGTACGTCTTTCGTCACGCTAGGGATATCCTGAATGTTCTGTCCTGTGCTCTTTCGCGAGCTCCACTCACCTCGCGGTTAAGGTACCGTTAACCTCGGCACGTTCTGCTCCTCGAGGACGAAACAACTAATAACATTAATAACACGAGGATCTTCGATGGGTGGTCCCATTAGTACTACACCATTCGATTGATCCACGTGAAAAATTTTTCCTATTCATTTGCAACTTCTTAGTTATGTCGTACATTGTACGACGACGTCATATTCAATCAGCCGGCTTCGCAGGCGGCACTCCCGACGTCTTTTCCGTTTCTTGCCGTATGACCCTTTTTGGTATAAGAACAGTAAATCGATAACTTATGAAACGGTTCAGGTGCCTCGAGTGAAAAGGATGCAAAACAATTTTATCGGAATTATCCAATTTTTCAATTTTTAAAACGACCAAATTGTTCCCGGTAATAGATATGCTTTTGACACATTTTAGGCTATTTTGATCGCTATAAAATAAATGAGCAAAATAGCACTGGAAATAAAAAACAACATTTCAACGAGACAATAAGCAATCGGAAAAATGCAGAAAACCGTTTGCTATTATGTCTATTATTTCCACACAAAAATGCTCGAAAAAGTAATAATTCTTCCAGTCAAAGGTGATAGATCCCTTTAATTCGAAAAACACGTCTCTCCAATTCCAACCGATTTTTCCGACTTACAGAGTAACTACGAGTGACAGTTATCCGTAAATCACGCGGCTATTTCGGTGTAACGTAACACATAATGTAGACACGTTATTGTTGCTAATAAGGCATACCAGTTGCGCATTATTATTAATTACCTTTTACGGACAGAACATCTTTATTTCTCACAACGGCCATATATCGGGGTCGCATCTTTCGAACTCAGCCTCGATACGGCTAACCCGTCATACTTGGCTAGAATCAGCATCGGAAAACCCGGCAATGTTTGTACAATAATTGTGCCGCGTAATTTGCGCAATTATTGTGCAATCCCGGCGCGGCTGTTGACACATATTCTCGCCAAGCGAACGGATTTTGAATAGCTGGAAAAACGGCACAATTCCTAGTGGGAACGTAAACATTCCATTAACGTTGATGCAACGTACGTTAATATAGAATAACATTTTGCAATTAACAGACAAAATACGATATTTTTTTATATCGATCATTCTCTTTATTAAAGTGTTAATTAGTGTTAAGTAAAAATCGACGGATACAATCATTTTTGTCAGTTTACACTGTAAACCCAAAAGTGTAAAATTACACATTATAGTGTGTAATTTTACAAAAAAAGTATAAAAATACACACTATTCTGTGTAATTTTACTGTCTTACAACGTGGGTTTACAGTGT
>JABFPB010005336.1:0-13463 GCA_022817645.1 Ceratoteleas bidentatus
CAATGTCGATATTAACGTTGAATCAACGTTGATTCAATGTCGATATTAACTTTGAATCAACGTTGATTCAATGTCGATATTAACGTTGAATCAACGTTGATTCAATGTCGATATTAACGTTGAATCAACGTTGATTCAATGTCGATATTAACGTTGAATCAACGTTGATTTAATGTCGATATTAACGTTGAATCAACGTTGATTCAATGTCGACTGAAGGGACATTGAGACGTTGATTCGACGTCGATTCAATGTTTCGGCGAGTCGTTATCGACGTCGATTCAATGTCGATTTCACATCGCTGTTCCGTTAGGGAAGCATTTTTTAACTTATCTTTAGTTATATTACGACAAACTGATGAAAATATATAAAATAATATAAATTGTAATTTTTTAGGTTCGAGGTATGTGCTAATCAATGTTATGCAATTAATTTTCATAAAATTGATTGTTGCTTTCATATTTTAACTTGTTATAATTATTTTCTCTTTACTTGTCCAGTGAAGAACAGCAACTTGTATTCGAAACAACACAGCGTTCGCATACGACACGAGCGAGATCTATTGTTGGAGCTCCGACTTACGACCCCAACACGTCCACTAGTCGCAGTTTAACTTACCGATAAACGTTACCTGATAATACCTTTTCACAGTAAAAAAATCTTTCAAGCTAATCTTACTATTTATCTTCCTCACAATACTCCTACCAAAACCAAACCATGCATTACTTCAGTGACCATAAATTTCCCATAGAATGTTTCACAACTCATTACTTTCCCCTCCATTATCTTAACTCCCCCAATAAAACTAAACTACGTAACATTCTTATCCCCTCAATTTCCTCACAAAACCAAATTTCTTTTCTCGTCCTTAATCCCCTATCTTTTTCAAACCTTCCTAAATCCGAATGGAAAAAAACAATCAAAATAACCATTACTGAAATCTTTCACCCCATGAATTTAAGAAAACCTCTCGAATCTTCCTTTAAACCCATCGAAGTCATTGTATCAAATGTACCTCTTTTTCCCAGCAAGTGAGAACATTTTGAAAGTACACAAAATGCTACATTCAGAAAAATAATTTATTAATTCTAAATAAATTCTCTTTACCATAACTAAATAATTTATTTGAAACAGTACGAAATTAATGATTTATTTCGGGTAAATAAATAATTAAAAAAAAATAATAATAAATATACTTCCTTACACTAAATACGGATATCTTAATGCCAAATAAATCTTCATTTAGCGCAACAAAATTTTTACAAATAAATGTATGTATTTGAGACAACTAAATATTTTTCTGGCTGTATCAGAACTATTAAAAACATTTTACCATTGATTATAAACTTTTTCTTTTTTAAACTTAATGTCAAATGCATTAAAACATTTTGAGTGAAATAACACTTGACAAAGTTGTTAATAAATAAAATTCTTTCTGTCTCAAAATGTTTTCCTTTTCTTGCTTTTTCTCGATCCATTTAACATCCGAACGCCTCAGCTCCTCGCCCAACCCAGCTCTCGTCGCATCCGCCGGCGCTGTCGGTGCGCGCGGCGTTTACTTCTCGACCCGTTATTCCTCTCCGCCTCTGAACACGTAGTACCGGTTTTTGCCGCCGATCCGCGCTCGGGTAGCCGCCGCGCGCTAACCAGTCGTGTCCGATATTGCGTTCGAGAAGATCGTATTCCTAGCACTCAGTTCATTGTCGGACGCTGCTGCGTCGGCGTAACGCGTCCGCAATCGAAATTGGTGGTTTTTCAAATGCGCTGCGGCCGCCGTGCAGTGCCATATTGTGACCGCGCGGGCCCCGCCGATGCCGGGACGGGCCGATTTTTTAACAGGTGTCCCTAGACGCAATTCCAATCCCGCCAGTGCAAGTTGAATTGTTTTCCTCGGCGCCCTGATCCACTTAGGCAAGTTGCGAACGATACTTTTATTACCAAAACGCATTTGCAAGCGCATTTAACTTCGAAATGCGCCGCTAAAAGTTGCGGACACTTTTCGAGCAGTTTTCGCACTTTGCGTCGGAGGCGCACTTTATCGCGCCGCGCATCAAGCCGATCTTGACGCGTCCGCTGTTTTTTTTTGTTTCTCGACGCAAAGGAATGTCAAACTATGCCGCGTAGGCATGCGTAACAAAAGAGTTAACGCGGGCATTGTTTTACACGATCGATTAACGCGTCGGTTACAAAGTTTAACTGGAATAAATGATCGCAAAGGAAGTATTGAATCATGTGCATTAGCGACCTCGATTAAACGGAGATCGGGTTGAGTCTATGCAGTGCGTTCACTGGATCTGCCGAGCGGCTCCCACCGCAATGGCCCGGACGCGTGACCGCAGCTCGGAATTGGGATCGGCCCCGAAAAGACGACGGAAAGGAATCTTGTTGTTTTTTTCTCGCCATTGTGTTCCGCGGGACGCGCGTGCACACGTCAAAACAAGTTCCCGGCGATAAATTGAGCGCGCCAATTATTGTCCATAAAAAACAATTAATATCACTGCAAACTTCCGCCGGCCACGAAAGCGTCAGCATTGTTTAAACACTTTATCTCGGCGAGATAAAGTTTGTTTTGTCAGTTTGGGTGTGCAAAGGAAAGAGAACTCGAAAAACGAACTTGACTAATGTTCGGGATTGTGGTCCGATGGTACCGAAAAAAACTCGTTTTGACAACCAGGCTGTACGAGATGATGACAAAGTTGAAGTCGATTTTTAGCCGGAAATGCGTAGTTTTGAACAATGTTGTCGCAGGCGATGCCGATTGCTTCCAAATCGCGATGTTAATTCATTTTAATCGCTTACATAAAAACTTGGTTAAATAATGTGAGTAAATGTTTAGGATGATTGTCGGAAGCAGTGCAAATAAATGTTAATTTTGCTGCACATACATAAAGATTACAGTTTGCAGCGGGAAAAGGATAGTGTTCTTTATGTTTTGACGAACGCGATTTCGTGTTTACCGCGACCCGCAGACTGTCTCGGCATTCAAGGCTGGCCCTTGAAGGTGAAAAGGGTATTATATAATAATTAAGGCAACTAGATGTGGCCGTTCAAAGCGAGCGAAATATTATTTCAACGCGCCGCGAGTCCAAAGACTTTCACATATGAGATGCATTACGGTTGGAACCCAGCATTGAATGGCTCGTCGTCCTTGAATTGAAACAGGGTATTTAGCAGGAATTTGCTTTCGAAAAATCGGCAGGTTTGACGAAGACCCAAGCTTGTTTTATCGGGCCAATTCAATTAAGCTTTTTTCCTCGACCGGTGATGGTAATATGCGAGTATGACAATCGAATCTTTCGGATTAGTGGATTATTTCGTTGCCACTCAGCCGCGATTAATTTTAATTTTCACGCTTTGTTCCGCAAAATATCCTTTTGCGTGCCCATCCAAGCGTTTTTTCGGTGACGTACAGCGCCGTTATTTCGATAAACACTTGTTCTCTGCTCGTTTAATCACTGTGGCAAAAAAGATTCAGACTCAATTTAAAAGTTCATCGCCGACAGATTTTTATTCCGGAAGTGAATCATCGCGATTTTTCATAATTTACGCTAGTCGCGATGCTTGTTAGTCATACGCTCTCAATTGTTTTTGTAAATAAAGTGCATTTGATATATATCGATCGAGTTGAGGATTGTAATTTGAGTAGAATCGATTTGATTTATCAATCTTTCAGAGCAGACTTCGATTTATCGATTGTAATAAATATACAGCATGATTCTGATATATCGATACTCTGAGTGAAAATTAATGTCTTTTAAGAACACATTTTACTTTTATGAAGTAGAATTTTTGATACAGTGGAATTTATCGTTCGTTTCCCTACTTCCATATGATATTTTAGAGTTGTTGTTCAAACATCAGTTTTCGCAGACAATCTTTCTCTTAGTGGAACATAAAGATTTAGGTACTTCGATAAAATATACTAAATTTAATAAACTAAAGAATTTAGTAAACCTTTGTACTCTAAGTCCAGAGTTCGCAGCAGTGAACTTTTCCATGTGCATACTTTAATCTATTAGCTATTGAATTACTATTAAATTGTTATATGGAATTACATAGCACTTCGAGATATTATGACGTGTTGTACTCTAAACCGACTTTGTTATATGTATCATTCATTCAGTAAACACGAATCAATGAATCACTTCATGTGTAACATCTACTCATAGAAAAATTTACTCATATTGAAAGTCCGCCACTCTTCCTCATCTCGACACACCGAACCCTATAAATTCCTCGCCATCTTCCCTGCAGATCAACCGAAGGAGACCTCCAACGAACGAAAAAAATACCGCGAAACGACGCGCGACAAAGCCAGTTTTCATTATGCGCTATATATCCGAGTTTATTACCAGTTTGGTACGTTCATCCTTTATAATTTGCAGTGGCACACAATCGATATTACGTCATCTCTCATGATCCACCAGTTGCACCGTACGGATTCAGTTCCGTTACTCCTCGCATCTAGACTTCTGACCATGACCTACACTCTATGTCAATATCACGTCAACATCAACATCCTACAAAACGAAGTCCAACTTCGCGGATACCCGTTGCAACGGTGCTTCAATTCCGTCCAACAGATGCTCCCCAAACCTCGTATCTGAACGCATCCATAGCTGGAATTCGCGCATATGAGAGCGTATGGTTAAGAGTGCTATAGTAGTCAAATTAGCAACTAAATAGTAAAATATTTAAAAATTCAAATAAATCGGACAAAACTGTAGGAAACTTCATCAATTCGATTTTTCATGTCTCATTAAGTTCACTTGTTCATTTTTTTATTTGTTTACCAAGGTAAAGTGCAACATTAGTAACAATTTGACCCAAGCCGTACTATTTCTGTCTCTGTCTAACACATTGTGAGCAATTGCGAATTGTACATTTACATTGGAATATTTCTTTTATTTATCCCGTAACAATATTTTTTCTTTATAGTAAAGTATTCTCTTTCTCTACAATATATCAGTTTTTCGACAATATCTTAATACTTTGTAAGGTATATTTTTTAATAAAAGTAGCCAACAACCTACCCTACTCCATGAGAGCAACTATGTAAATTAGTTGCTTATGAGGCATACTTTGAAGTCATTTTTTTTTGAAAATTAGGCCAGTAAGCCCAGATTTTTATTAGTTTCGGAAAGCTTATGATTCAAAGAATTGATTTTGATTAAAATAAACAAATTTTTTAATAGTTAACTTTTTGCTATAACATCCTTAAGGGATGATTTAGAATTGGGGAAGAATCAGGGTGTCCACCGAAGATCCAGGAAAAACTGCAGTTTTCCCATCTTTCCTCCAGATTTGAGAAACGTACCTGGATGTGGTGACTTAAGTGCGAAAGTTTAATATATAACTCCACCTCTGAACGTATATACAAAACAGAATATACTGTTATGAGACAATAACACAGATATGACTTGTACATTTTCTGCCTCCATTGTGATTTCTAATAAAGCACACTAAATTATTAATTGTCGAGTTTTACTGGAATTGATACTCTTCAAGTAAACCCGTAAATTATGAAAGACGAAACGCCTCATATTATGTAACTCATCGTACATAATACAGTTTGCAATATTATTTTATCTATAAAAAGATGGTGGACATCCTGATTAGGGGTGGCAGCATTGGTTCCAAGAGTATACCACCATTGTGAGACAGCAATGGTACCCACGACTGATATAACGCCTCCATTTTTTCTGGTAGTAGGAAAAGTAATCTCTTTTCCCTTGATGAAAAAAATAGGCAGTTCTGCCACACTCACTAGATATGAAGAGCACCATATTTAACTTGACTCCCACTGTCGCTCGTTGAATACTAAATTTGGGGTGGTCTTTAAAAAGAATTTCCGGATTTCATATGTTTTAATAAATCAGTCAAAAGGATTTGCAAAAACAAACTTTCTAAGTTTAGGAGACAAATATTAGCCCTTATTTAAAATGGAGTTTAAAATGGGTCGTGGACATAAGGCAGACTTTTCAATATTAAACAAATTTTTTTTTTAAATTTTCATATGACCCACTCCTAAGTGATTACGGTTTCCATTATTGTTTTTGTTTATTTTTATTACTTAATGATGACACATCGCAGATGGTAAATACATTCTTTTTTTCAAAGACCACTACAATGTATAAGGAAAAAATAAACCTCACCGATTGATTTACAGCATATCACTGAATGTGAAGGTATTACTGAGTGATTTGCAATAAGATAGACAATTGAAAATGTCGAAAGGTGGAAAAGATAGTCGAACGAAAAACGTTTCTATTCTCCTTGATATCATTCAGTGATGCGCTGAACATTAACCAGTGGGGTTTGTTAGTTTCCGTGCAGAAGCAGTTTTTGGGGCTCAAGTTAGGATTGGTTGCACCGGGTAAAGTCTCACCGAATCGAGAAGTGGAATGACTCACGGTCGTTATCATTTCGCGACATTACGGTGCTGAATAATTGTACTTTTAAGCGACTTTGTACTTGAGCTTGTTTTGTATTAATGTGTCAAGATATAATAATTCCATCTGATTGCTCACCGGGCGCTACTTACATTCTGCTCTTATTCAGTTGCTTTTGTGTTATTTAAAAGGATGTCTTGGATATTGTTTTGGAATTTCAGTGACTTTTAAAATTTCCAGTCATCTGCATATTTTATTTAAAAATATTTCTTGCATTTTAATTAAAACTCTTCTTCGCAGAAAAAGGGACCAATATCCAACACATTTACCTTTTGTTTTCATTTGTCAGCCATTACTGCATAAATATTCGTTCATTCATTCAAAATCACGAATTTACCCAATTTCACAGAGTCATCTAATTCAAAATGATTCTCCTACTTTGTTCACCTATTCATCAACCAAACAAGTGCCAAACTGCTTATCACGTAACTAATATCACTTAACTTTGAACAGCAACTTTTTTCCTCGCAATTACTGATTACGTTAATTCACTTTTCTGTCTGCAATTTTTTACGCAACTATTTATAACTGAACACAACTTCAACAGTAACAAAATGTTTACAATTTATGATAACCACTAAGCCAGTTCCAGTTATCATACAATCTTAAACACAAAATCGTCGGTTCTGATCGCGATATCACTGCTGCGATCCAATTTCTGAAATTCAAAACCGTCGTTGAAAATCGTGATACGCATTTTGTTTTACTTTGATATCGATTCGCTTCGAAAAATCGGTCCCATTAATAACGTCGTTATGGATTATCGCACTTTATGCTCGTATCATTAAATCCTCAATCCACTTTCAGCGATCGTCACCGGGAAACCGCATTTCCCGCGAACGGCGAAATAAAATATTATTGCTCTATTTTATCATGATTACTGTCAGTTGTAAATTGAAATGTCAACATTTCGCGTTATCTAAATGCGCTTTCTTTGTGACGTTGCAATCACATAGTAACATTATTTTCAGCGCAAATAACCGCTACGAGAAATTGTAAAAAACAACTACTACGACGCCATCTATCCATTTATCATACATGTTTCATTGCTTACATTCTCCCATCTACTTGTAGGAGTTATCGTGGACTGACTTCGACTGGAAAATGTTTCATTTGTCACAAATTTGTATCCTGTGAAAACTACGTCCAAATGTTTCTATTGGGTCTGATTTTAGGATGGAAGTGATTGGAGATTCTGGAACGGATTTGCAAATTACTTTTTTTAATTATTTAGATTTGAATTTGAAACAAAACAGTGTTTGACCTTTGAGGGCAAACATAAGGTATTGTAAACATTGAACCTAAATGTGTATGTAAACAATCTTTATTTACCTTTAAATGTTTACGTATATCTGTCCTTTACAAAATCGTTTCTTCATAATATTTACATTCAAATTAAACAGGTAAACACCATAAAATGCAATTAACAAAACAAAAAAAGAATAAATGTTAAAGAACTATAGGATGCAGTGGATATATTTGTTTTCTAATGTACACAAAATATAATTATATTACAGTAATACTAGTAACATAAAACAATAAATAAATATCTCTGAAGCTTCGAATCCTAAAATCAGGTCGTTTTCAGAATCCACGAGCCAAATCTCGTCGCTTTTCAGAAACTGACCATAATGCCAATTGTTTTCAGGCAGTGGATGAATCTACGGTGAACTCTCTGCCTGATTTGACGTCTGCGCGTCATATTGTTAAGGCCGAATGGTTTTGGACGTCGGTGCAAAACGAGGGTGCAGCGGACGAGAAGGAGTACCTATTCGAAGAAGTAAGTCGCGAATTCGACGGCTTATTTAAAGAACCCCCGGAGCCCGAGCATGATTGATAGGATCCGTTGTTGGCGTATTTTTAAAACGCGGCGCGCTATCAAGGTCGTTGCCACGTGACTCTGGAATTCGGATCTAAAGATACAAAGAAGTTTTTATCATCGGCAGGCCATCCGCGGGCGAACCGACAAATCAAACGTCGAAAGGAGGCGACACTTTGTACTTGCGGCAAATGGATTTTTGATTTATGCCGACAAGGCGCTGTCACGTTTTGTCACATTCTTCGGATGACTTCGTGGATCTATTTGTAACACCTTTTTTTGAATTTATTGAAGAGTGGGAATGAATGTATAAAAAATTGCAGGTTTGGATTTTTTAGGAAAGATTTTTTTCTAATCAATCAAATTAATTGGATTTACAGTTTGCATTTTGCAGAACTTTCCGAATTTATTTTACAAACTCATTCATACAAATCCATTTTCTCACTCTATCTTATATACATAAATTGTAATTCTAAAAAAAACTCAAAACTTCCCCTGCAAAAACAAAAACAAAATAAATTTCCACGTTCCGTGACACCACAGGCCTTCGATTTCGTCACCCAACTCGCTATCTAAATCTCCAATCGGGAGCGTCTCAGCAAATTTTTTCGGGCACCCGATACCCTTCATTAACCGCGGCTCGTGTTCGTCGTTAAGTGGCCATTTATTTTTATTTTTTCAATCGGCTTATCTCATCGAACCCCGCTACCGGCAGATGGCGCTTACGCTCCGTCGCGGTGTTAATGAATGATGTTCCACCGCGACAGTGAGACCTTGACGAGCAGCATGTGAATAGCGCGCGAACGCCGCTGTCTCGTTTCGTCGCTTTTCCTTAGACAACACTGCCAACATGGGCAAATTCTACCGCCACGTTAGGCGCCCAGTACGTACTTTCCCGCCACCTGTTTTCGCGCATTTCCCACCCCCTTTCGCAACACGTGTTCGCACATACGGAACACCTTTTTTCTCCCCAGAACCGGGCTATTATAAAACACTATAAATATAAAACACTATAAATACCCTGGACACAAACACCCAAAATATATTTCCACACCATTACTCATTTTCCGAGGTAGTTTTGTTGCTAAAATTTGCTAGTTCAGACCGAATACATTGGATAAATAATCCGACACATTGACTCCTAATGACCACCCTCCGGAGACAACGACTAACGATCGCAAAAAATTCCGCCGGTTTCGCAAAGTGTTCGAAAATAGCCGATTAAAATACTCTTGAATTTGGATAACATTAAGCGACGGGTTCCTAATGTTTCGGTTTTGTAAGCGGCCTATTTTTAGCCAAATTCGACTGCATCGATCTGACTGTTTGACGGTTCTAATTGGTGGATGCTAATTGAGCGAGGTTTTGTTTTTTAGGTGGTTTTGTGTTAATTTTTATGTATTTTGAGTTAATGGGAGTTGCTTGTGGTTGCAGTATTTGGAGAGCGTGAATTCGCCAGCCCAGACTGCCAGGCGGGACAGTCAACAGGCGCTGACGCCGGGTTCCGCCTCGACGAGGCGGAAACGCAAACGTCTGGCCGAAACTTTGACCAGTTTGACGCAAAACGACTCGCCGGCGCTGCACAAGCGACGATCCAGCATCAGCGATGCTGGGCATCTCAGTGTTAGCGGCAGCTTTCTGGACTGCACTGCGAGTCCGGATAGCAAACAATTGTTGGATGGTAGGAGTGTGCTTTGGTTTGCTCAGTGCGCTAAGAAAATGCATCCAAAAAGTGACGATCGCGCCATCTACACTCTTAAAAATCTTCATGTTATGTTGAAAAGACTGTAATTTTGTGAAAAACCATTTATTAACACAACTTAATTTTATATTGAAAGGATTTATTTTAAACTGAATAGATAGTTTTGCATTAAAACTATTCCTTTTATTATGAAAGGACTTTTATGCAAAATTTTAGCGGAAAATCTTTTCATAATAAAAGGATTCCGTTCACGATAAATAGACTGTTTTAGGAGTGTATTACTTTAAGTACAGTCTTCTACGCTGTAATCCCGAATTATAAGATTATCTAAAATTACAGAGATTTTATGAAGAATTGTATAATATGGAGTGTGATTTTACATTTGCGTGAGATATCTTTAAAATGTAAAAGAATATGTTATTTTTAAAAGAATTCTGTTGTTTTAAAACGAAAGTTTTTTTAAGATGTCCATTATTATTAAAAGAGTTTCTTTATATATTGAATAAAATTTAATTTTTTGTATTTTAATGAAATTAAGCAAAGAGTTTTAAGAGTGTATAAGGCTGCCTTATCGGGAATGCCACAATTAACTTGTACTATTTAGTTTGAATCGCATAAGTTTTTTGACGGCATAAAGTACAATTTTTGTTTGATTTATTTTATTGATATAATTAGCTCAGCTGGTAGATAATTTATTGTACAATGCCTTATCGAGATTGTCATAATTAACTTGTACTATTTAATTAGAATCGCATAATTTTTTTGAAGGCACAAAGTATAATTTGTATTTGATTTATTTTATTGATATGATTAATTCAGCTGGTAGATAATTTATTTAATATTACATGAATATTAAAAACTAGTTGGCCTTCTCGAAAGTGCGAGGTTTTTCTGCTTTTTGGCACGGCAATATTTATCTAGCATATACGTCAACCCGAAAGTTTCAAACGATACAGAAAATCAGTTTTTAAAATTGAGCAAATTGTCAGCACAATATAAAGAAAATGTTTCTATTCATTTTGTGCTACTATTGATTTTATTTTAATATACTACCGGGTTGACGTATGAAGCAGTTAAATCCATTAACAGATTTCGTGATAAGTCTTAAGGTAGAAGTAGCGACTGGAATAGTAAAATGAGATACTATTACATCATTATTTTAACACATTAATATTTAATTTTAAAATTAGCAATTTCTTAAAGTGCAAATGAATATTTTTAACTATTTTTTGCATCGAGTGACACAATAGGAATTCACTTTTTATAAGAGTTCGGTACAATTTACGCATTTGCTTGACTTCATTTTTAAACAGTTGATCAGAATGAACGATGACCTATTTTTTTTCTTAATATTGCTATATTCTTTAATGGACGAACTCAATTTAATGATTCACTTTGAACCTCCAAAGTATTTCAAACACAGTATTTCTGAAATATTGATTTTTTTCCATAATACACAATGAATTTCATCCAAATATACATTTATTATTCTTTCAACTATATAACTCATGAGGTGGGCTTTGTTTAGCAATTTTTAAACAGTTTTGACAATCCATATACTTTCTATATTCGTTAATATAAAATTCAAATAATGCACTCATTTAATTTCGACGTCACTACTTCTACCTTAATTAAACACGTTGGCAATGTTTGAGAGTATCTCTGATTGGAATGAGTTTCGCTGTGTGACATATTCAAATTAACACTCAAACTTGCATGTAGATTGTTGTGTTTACTTTGTAGAAATGAAAAGTCTTAATATCATGGTGAAAATCTGAAGCAGTGTGCATTCACAGTTCTTCGAAGTTTTTCAAACATTTGCAGATATTTTCGGATTATTTCACTGACTGCATTTCTACAAGGCTTTGTACTGAGAAAACCAATATCGTTTTGCTTGCAATAGCTTTTTTCCTTGATTAAAAAAAAAACTTTTTATGTGTGAAAAACAATATTCTTTGTGTGATGTTTTTTTTATTTGATGTTGTATTGGAAAACTGAACAATTTTTTTTCAAACATAATTTTTTATTTTTAGTAATATATATTCTTTATTAAAAAACATTAATTAACATTTCATGCCCATAACTTTAAAAAAACTAACATCAAAGTGATTTGTTTGAATACAATGTGTGTGTAGATTGTGTAGAATAGCTGAAAAATAAGTCTACTCTCTCATATTAAAGCGCCCATGATGACACAAATTGGCAGCGAAACAGGCATTTCAAAAATGAACAAGAAGAAAAAAACAAATGGAGAAACATTTCTCACTCATTGGCAAAGTGTAAAATTTACTTTAGTTTACTTTAACGAACTTTATGAGAGGGAAGGCAATGACCCATCGACATTTGTCGATAACTAACAGACATTCCAGAGGTGGAAGCTGTCAACCCAGATGTGCCGCTGAAAAACCTTTCGTCGCGGCACCGAGTGTTCCTAGAATTGGTGCAAACCGAAACAAATTACGTCAACATTCTCAATACTATCATGACAGTGAGTAATTCTCTTTTTAGTCAAACTCAAATTCCAAAAAACAATCATTATTAAAACCCATTTAAAAAAATCAAACATCCTTCAATATAAATTAATCCCAAACTTATTACTAATTTGAAAATCCCATTCCTTTAAATTTTTCAGGTCTTTAAACAGCCTCTAGAAGATGCTGTGGATACGCCAAAAGAGCTGTTGAATAGTTTGGAAATTAAGATCATCTTCGGCAACTTTCCGCCGATTTTCGAGGTGCACAAGAACATGTTGGATGAGTTGCGGTTCGCGGCGCTTAAGTGGACGGAGGAGACCAGCGTCGGCGGCATTCTGCTCAAGTACTCGCAGGACCTCGTGAAAGCCTATCCGTCGTACGTCAACTTCTTCGAGAAAACGAAGGAGATGTTGGAGCAGTGCGACCAAAAGAAGCCGCGGTTTCACGCCTTCCTGAAAATCGGCCAGTCCAAGCCGGAGTGCGGCCGGCAGAGTCTCAAGGAGTTACTTATCAAACCCGTACAGAGACTACCCAGTATTTTGTTGTTATTAAATGGTCATTAGTCCACAATTTTCTTAAAACAAATTCAAATAAAATGGTCCCGATATGAACAACTTCTGCCCTAAAAAATATACATTTTTAAATATATTCCCAGGTTAAAACTGCACCCCGTGTGCGCAGCAATGAGATAATTGAAACAAATGTAATACTATCACCTGAACCACTAATACTCTCAGAAGAACACATAATATACTTCGCGACAAAAGACAAGGAAGAAATGACTCCCTTACTTAAACATTTAAAGCAAAACGACCTTATTAATAATACCATACAGAAAAAGCTACATGCACCAAGTTCGGTTGTAACTCGATGGCTACAAAACCTATGTATCCTCACTATAATAGTAAAAGAAAAATTATCAGCGCCATTCAGCACGCAAACCTTACACTTAATGGTTTCTAACCAGAAAACAGCTTTGAAAGATACAAAAATAATGGAAAATGGCGATTTTTTAT
>JABFPB010005337.1:0-13450 GCA_022817645.1 Ceratoteleas bidentatus
AGTATTGGCCCAGAGGTTTCCCGCGTTTCATACCAATCTTGGGACAACGCTCAGATGTTGGCCCAATATCGGTCCAATGTTGGGTACCAACGGTCGGTAGACAATCGACAATTGTGCCAACGTTGGGCCGATAGTAAATTTATACCTGGGTAATCATGTTATTCATTTTATTCAGTTCCCTTTAACTTCCGACTAAAATTAATTCTGTACTGGCGTCGAGCTCCATGCCGACAATAACACCCAGGTTCGCGAGTATTTACCAACACGAAATTGTGTTCTAGAATTTCTGCGCGCCTAACCAAACGGCCTGCCGAAACATAACTCCGGGAAATATCTATCTAATTATTAGACTGCGGATTATATGCAAATGCACATGTTTAGTTTTCAAGTAAATTTTTACAAGACTCATGGAATTTGCGTATTGCATTTATTTTGCAAATTTTTGCATATTTTTGGAATACGATTCGAATATTGGTTGCACTTTTATTCGCAAATTTGGGCCCATAGAATATGTTATTAAATTTTATGCATTTTTCAGATGGCAAATTTTCACCGAAGACAGTCATCCTCGATTTTGAGAGAGCCGCGCATATGTCCGTGCAGAACAACTTTCCCGCTGTCAACATCAAGGGTTGCAGTTTCCATTTGGGTCAAAACTGGTACTTACAGTTACTTACATTATTATTGTTACGTACTGTTACTAGCATTAATACTATCGCCGGTACTATTTATTGTATGGTTCGCTTACAGGTTCCGTAAAATACAGGACCTTGGACTTTCCACAATCTATTTCTCGAGTTGCCCGGAAAGTGACTGGTTGAAGCTATTTTTCGGAATGTAGTTTTTTCACCATTCGGAGGTGGGAGATGTTTTTGCGGAGCTGGTATCCGTAGCTGCGGTCAACGCTGATCTGTTGCGGTTTAGCGATTACCTGTTGCAGAATTATGTTGATCCGGACGCTTTGTTTCCCCCGCAGTTATGGGCTGAACCACCTATCCTGTCGCCTCGAACAAACAACGGCGCTGAGGCTTTCCATAAACATTTTAAAACGAATTTCAATTCAGTCAAACACAAACATTCATTTGTGTAATATCGCGTTGTTGAACGTCCAGGCAGAAAATGTGTTAAACAACGTTCGAAGCCATCGCGGACGAATAGAGAGATGACGGAGAAGAATAAGTTTCTAATGGATGCATACGGAGACTTCAAACATAATGCCACATCGCTATTAGAGATCTTAAGTAAAGTGTGCGGTAAAGGTCTCCTGACCGTTTTGTAAATGTAGATGTACATTTATCCTGTAAATATCAATTGACGCAGAATAATTATGATTGTTTCCCATTCGCGCTTTTGATCATCAGGCTTATCAGGCGATTCGCGCTTTTGATCATCAGCCGATGATAAAAACAATAACTAAGATGATCACTAAAATGATCACTTGTCAATCGAGTGCGTAGGTCCCTCAACACAAGTTTTGCTAACATGATTAGCTCGATTCCGTCTGCCATCTACAGTAAATAAACAGGAATTGAACCGCACCGCGAACGAGTTTGAATTTAAAGTTGCTGTAATGTACGGCTTTCGTATATACTAATTAACAGTGTTTCATATTGTTACTTGTATTTGTGTGGTTTTAGTTGCAATAAAAATACGTTGATTAACCCTAGAAACATGGTCAAACATGGTCTTTTTCTCTGGGGTCAAACTGACCCCAGAGAAAAAGACAATAAAGTGATGCTTTCATGCGGAAGATAGAGATAGTAAAAATAAGCCCGTGTTTCTAGGGTTAAGAATGTAAGTTTCAATTTGATCTGTCTATAAAAAATATTAATTAAACATTTAAACTATAAAAAAATTTTTTAATGATAATCGGAAAAATAATCGTCTACAATTAATCGATTATCCGATTAATCGGGTTGAAAGTAATCGATGCTTTTTAATCGATTAATTGGAGTAAATAATCGATTAATCGATTAATTGCGATTAAATCGCCCATCCCTACTTTATGGTATTTTAAGGACCAATTCATTCTTGTACCTATTTCTTGTAAGAAATTCTTACCAATGTATTGCAAGAAAAATAAAATAAAATAAAAATCACAAAAATGCATTTTTCGATTACTTTTAATTTTTTCAAGTACACTGAAAGCAATAAGAAGTAACTGGAATTCAGAAAAATACTATTCTTTAAATTTTTTTACAGCAAATCTATAAATTTCACACCCAACCGCTCTGCAACAAATATTTCATAGAAATTAATGGAGAATAAAAAAAATTAATTCTTTCGTGGAAAGATTTTGAAGTCAAATTTTTATTTTCGATTCCATTCTATTTTGCTCTAATTCAGTGATTTGTCGATATTGTTAATGCCAAATTTTGAATTCTTAAAAATAGATTAATTTTTGTTCCTCAATCTGCATTAAAAAATGTAAGAATTCTTTTCTATTCATTTCAATTCCAATGAAATAGATGTTTTGAATTTGACGATAATGGGAATTCAAAAATAGTTTGAATTCCGTAACTGGCATTCATTCGACTGCTTTATCATTCAAAATATTTAATTGAATTACAAACGTTTAAAAATGAATGCGAAATTAAGACGAAAATCCCAATCTTTTCTGTTCATGTCTACAAAATATTTTTTGCAAGGCATCATTCCCCCAAAACAAATCTCCCAACTTTTCACCCATTACTTCTCACTTTTCTTTTAACCCAACATTTCCCAGGGAGACTTCTTCAAAATCACACCATGGACTGCGATTCTCAAACTTCGAAAAGTCTTTTCGAAGACCTCTCAAAAACCACCCACCCATCTTTCTTCGACTCGGACATTACCCCAATAGGTCAGCTCTCAAAATTGCCACCTTTCAAACGGTCCAAAAGCGGGCTTGGAAGTACCAAAGAATACGAGTTCGCTGGCAAAGAATACGTGAGGGAGCGTCAGGAGCGACAGGCATTCCGGCGCTACCTGGCTGGTCTGATAGTGCGACCGGAGGTGCCTTCGATGGACTTCGACTGGATCAACGACAAGAGCACCAATCGATTCAAAAATTACATTCTTAATGGCGTGGACGTGGTGCACGTCACTCCCCTACAGGACGACGTGATTGCAAAAATAATGAATCTGGTTCCTGAAAAATTGAGCCAGCGTTATTCCGAGCTGAAAGATGAACTATTCGAGGAGATCATGAATGACTTTATTGTCACGATCAAGCGTTCGATTCTGCATTTCGTGCTGGACGAACCGATCGGAGAGAAGGAAATCGAGGTTTGAATGATTCTGGTTACTGTCTTTCTTGAAAAAAGATGTCGATCTGGCCAATTAGCCTGAAGAGAATAAAAAATTAAAAAGTACTGCTTTCCAGATAGATTGGATTGACTTTTTTTTTAAGAAATTGGAGGGATAGGAAGAAATTCATGTTTTTTTGTGAATCAACTGACTTTTATTTCTTTGCATTTCATGTGCTTCATAAATATGTAGTATAATATTTATTTACTCTTTTTTACATTTAATTAATTTAATTTATTGAAATACAATAGGTTTATGTATTTTATTTGTTACAAGGTAGTTCTGTTGGAACAGACATTCTCATGACAGATCAGGGGTCCTATGTAGAAACTTGATCCTGCTACATTGAATACAATTGTTTCTTTGCATAATGTTTAATTCATGCGCACATTTTTTACAAAGGGTGTCGACTTTTTTCTAAATTTTAAAAAAGTTTGAATTTGTTAACCAAAATCAGCCAAATTTTGCATAAATTTGGTTGATTTTATAGTATTTTGTGTACCCTGCATAGAGTTTTCACCTTTCGACCAATAGATATTTACTTAAGTGATCTAACTTTACTTTAGTTTTCTTAACTATTTTATGATACCTAATTGTATTTAGATGGTATATCCATCACATTTTCTCATTAGTATCTAGAATTTTATGTAGCATCCTACTCCAATTCCATATGTTGACTCTTACCAATAAGAGGGTGGCTATTGAACCGAGAAAAGTCGAAGGTTTGACAAGACTGAAGAAAAATTACTTTAAATCGAGTAATTTCGATTTTCTACCATTCTATTCACATAATGCTGTTCCATGATAATTTTAAGTTAAATTGTAGATAACCTTTTTTCATATTTTTCAAGCCTCAACAGGATCATGTTTGGGTTACGTTGGGTTAACGGAAAAAATCGAAAAAAAAGGTTTATCTTCTCACTCCTTATATTTTTTGAACGAAAAAAATATCCTATTAAAAATAGTAAAATCATATATAAGATCCTACATAGGACCCTGTGTAGAATTTTTAAATAACACTGTATTATTATTAGACATCAGTACTTTTTAGCAGTTTCTAATAGCATTCTGTAAAAGTGAAGTATAAAATATTTTGGTGTCAATCTAAAAAAATCAACTCGTTTTAGAGGGAATGTTTTTAACAGTGTATAATGAAATACTTTTCAAGAGGTAGTAAAAGCTTTTCATTCCAGTTGGAGGAAATACCAATTTATCAAAGAACCGAGAAAATATCGCGCAACGAGTTTCTATATAATCGTGCAATAATACAGAGGGACCTGCAAGTGGTGAATCCAGTTGTGGCCGCTGTTTTGGACAAATGGTATCGTGAATTCAGGTATTTGATCAACCAACAGCAATTTAGTTACCAGTGATATTGCTATATTTCAAGATAAGTTGTCCAGTTCATTCATTTGCTTTCAGCCGTTTCAGGTTTATCGATTTGCAGGAGTTAAAGGGCAATAAAGATAGCTGGGAGCTGACGCATTTTGTGAACACGACCAGGAGACATATCAGACATGCTATGGAACATTTAGAGAACTCTTGGTTCGGTGACCTTAAACATATTTTCCAATTGGTACTAAATGTGGCTACTTATTACCCACTAATAAGAAACTAATCGGAATCAAATTTTTTCATTATATCTAATTTAGTACCTCTTGAACAATACTATTAAGTCTCTTTTTGTGTATATCTGATGGTTCACTGAAAAAACCATATATACTACTTGGGACCAGTCAATATTGATTCTTTCATGAAATCTCATATGGTATTCTACATGGAACGAGATTGTACTACATCTCATTCCATGTAGAATACCATATGAGATCATGAGTTCATCTCTTTCATGAAATGAATATTGTCTCTTTCATTTCATGAAAGAGACAATATTGATTGGAGAAGTCAAATCCCATTGACTTCTCCAATACTGAATATCAAATTGCATTCCACATAGCATACCCCATACGATATCCCATAAAGCTTTTTTCAGAAGGACTGATGGTATCAAAGCACTTTTCAACAGACGATCTCCAACCTTTAACATTTTTGTACTTCCTTCGATCCCTCTAGGGCATCAAACGTAACCAGGTCCCAGGTATCAATCGGCGCGCCACCTTGCGGCGGCTCTACAGTTGCGTCAGTAAAATAATGGAGGCCCAATTGCTCTCGGCCTGCGAGTTCAGCCTAGCCGAGTTCGTGAACTACATCCTCGAATTTCAAGTGAGCGATCGCGCTTTGTCCTCTCCGCCATAATGTCCTCCGAAATGTCCTGTCTCGTGATTAACGTGGAGAAACTTTATTCCCCGACAGTACTCGACCGTCACCTTCAAGCTGCGGATAATTATTCGGGACAAAGCGCTGCGCATTGATCCGCTCTGCACGAGCGTCAAGGTAGCGCTGTGCAATATTTTAGACGGTATTTGCACGGCCGTACAGTCCTTTGAACGGCTCGAATGCAAATTGTATCCCGACACGTTTCAAGAGGCGCGGCTGAAGGTCGGATCCACTTTTCAAACAGAATTAATCAGGACGGAAGCGGGGAATTCAATTTTGATTTCTTTTCCAGCCGAAAATAAACAGCCAACTCCTGGAGACTTACAAGCGTCAGATAGGAGAGTTGGTGGACAAGGAGGAGGTCTACGCGGAATCCGAGTTGAGACAACTTTTTCGGTGAGGGACGGGAAGATGGATGGGGAAGGGCTGGTGACGAGGAAAGTGGGTTAGAGTAGCTTAGGAAGGTGACTGAAGGGGTGAACGGTTAGTTATAGTATAGGATAGGTGATTGGGTATGGTTCTAATTCATCAGGGTGTTTAATTGAAACTATCGACAATCCAAAGTAGTCTAAACTGAACCTAAAAAAGAATGAAGTCCTACTTCAGAATTCGATTGCAGTTACGAGACGTACTACAAAGAGGAAGAACTCCGTTGGATGGAAGGTATCCTGAAGAGAGGCCAAAAATTCGACGAGCTGACAGAAGTAGTTGCTCGTTACGAGGAGCTTGCTAATAAGATTCCTTTGGAGAACGATAAGACGACGTTAACTGGGTTTTTCGAAGTCAGTCGAGAGCATTTTATTGGGGCGCTGGTTGGGCAACTTCATGAGATGAAGGATAGAGTTATTGGGTATCTGATCACGAAGTACGAGGAGAAGGCAAACAAGTGAGTGGATTCGTAAGGGGGACTAGGGAGTTCTGCAGGTCTAGCAACGCTTCAGATATTTTTACCTTGAAGTGTTGCAGAGGAATACAAAATGATCGCGGAAACACTACTAACTGCTCCAACTAACACTGCGGAACTAACAAAGTTGATAGACTTCTCGAGGAACACTGAGCAACTGAGTATATTTGATTTGGAGAATAATCTGCAGGACATTGTGTCTTACATCAATTCTCTCAGCGAGTTCTGTCTAATGAAGGAGGAGCATATCACGCTGAATACCGAGCTGTTTGATTGGTACCATCGAATGCCAGATATCCTGGAGGAGAACAAGATCATCATTAGGGACAAGACGTTGGAGTTCCAGAATGCCTTGAGACGTAACTTTCAATAGCTATTATTATCTAAGTTGGATAGATCTGAATAACCGTAATTTGCATTTCAGTTAGGTACAAGAAGTTTGAGGAGGAACTGGATGGATACGCGAAGCAAGTTGAGGAAATCCAATTTTGGGGCGACATTAAGGAAGTGTACAACTACCAGAAGCACGCCCAAATTTTGGAGAATAAGCTAATCGCGGCCATGGAGAAAATTGATCAGTTCAACGACGAGGAGAACGCTTTCGGTTGGGACACCACCCAGTATCCTCTGCGTAAGCAGATAGCTGACAGTCTGACTCCGTTCAAGAAGTTGTTCGACGGCAGCTGCGATTTTCTGACGAAACTTGATCGGTGGATGAGTTCCCTGATAGGGACCTATGAGCCGGAAGAAATGGATGAGGAGGTTACGATGGCTTACAGGTAAGAGGACGTCGTAAAACTGAAGTTGACTTAGAATGACCGTTCACAACTTCTGTTCAGAACGTTGTACAAGTTGGAGAAGGGCTTTTCTGAGCCCGAACCAAAGAAACTTGCGGAAACGGTGAGGAAGAAGATAGAGGAATTCCGTGAGCACATGCCGGTGATCATGATGCTGGGAAATACAGGAATGAAGCCCAGGCATTGGGAGCAAGTGTCGGAGATTGTCGGGTTTCCAATCAAGGCTGACGCGGAGTTGACTTTGAGCAAGGTATTGTCACTGGAATTGGAGGATTTCATCCCGCAGTTTGAACCGATTGCTGAGGCTGCCGCCAAGGAAACTGCGCTAGAAAGAGCGATACTTAAGATAGAGAAGGACTGGTTGGACATGGCTTTCACAGTTACTCCGTACAAAGACACTGGGACGTGGGTCATTGCCAGTGTTGATGACATCCAGCTAATGCAGGACGACCACATGACCAAAGTCCTGACAATGAAGAATTCGGCCTACATTAAGCCTTTCGAGGATCAGATCATGTCGGTGACACTTTGGGTTCAAGCCAAAATTTGGACTTCGTAAGAGTTCGATGAAGATGATGCCAATGTTCAATTTTCAGAAAGTGGGAACGAAGACTGCGTCTTCTGAAAGATATCTTGGAGTACTGGCTGAGCGTTCAGAGTGTCTGGATGTACTTGGGACCAATCTTCACTTCCCCAGATATTCAGCAACAAATGCCCGAGGAGGGTCGCCGTTTCTCGACAGTGGACAAGATTTGGAGAGATATCATGAAAAAGGTCGAGTTAGACTCTCACGTGTTGGTGGTCATCGAGATTGTGATGATGTTGGAAAGGCTGAAGAAGAGCCAAGGCCTTCTGGATCTCATTCAGAAGGGTCTCAACGAGTATCTCGAGAAGAAAAGGTTGTACTTCCCCCGTTTCTTCTTCTTGTCCAACGATGAACTACTGGAGATTCTGTCAGAAACTAAGGATCCCACTAGGTAGACTATCTCAAAGATCTATCTCCAAAACTTATAACCATCTTCTAACCGTCGATTTCTCCAGGGTTCAACCACACTTGAAGAAGTGCTTCGAGGGAATCGCCAAGTTGACCTTCGATGAGGACCTAGATATACACGCGATGCGATCTAGCGAGGACGAGGTTGTGGAACTAGAAGACGTGATATCAACCAGGATCGCTAGAGGCCAAGTGGAGAAATGGCTGGTTGAACTGGAGACCGACATGAGGAAGAGTGTTTACCACAAGGTACTGGGAGCCATCGAAGCTTATCCAGTCAAGAAAAGGACCGCATGGGTGCTCGAGTGGCCTGGCCAAACGGTCCTATGTGTCGGTAGGTGCTCATCCCTAAAACCACCAACCCAACAAAACAGACCCTCAGAATCCCTGACTTTTCAATTCAGGTCAACTCTACTGGACAATGCAAGTGGAACAGGCAATGCCGGATGGAGTGGATGGTCTAAAAAAGTACCTAGAGGTTTGCCAAGAAGAACTGAACGACATTATACGAATCGTCAGAGGGTACCTGTCCAAACAGAACCGCATTACACTGGGTATGTCTGGTAAGAAACCTATCGAGAAGAATGACTAAAGGCCTAATTTTCTCTTCCAGAGGCACTCGTGACTCTGGACGTCCACAGCAAGGACGTCCTGGCAGAGTTATGGAAAGGCGGGGTGGTGAATAACAGCGACTTTAACTGGCTGTGTCAGCTCAGATACTACTGGAGGGTACTTGTATTTCAAATTTTCTTCCTCTCTGTACATAAAGGTCGAAGACCTTCTAAGTTTATCTTCGTACATTCAAGGATGAGAATATGTGGACCTACATGATAAACTCGTATCTCCGATATGGATACGAGTACTTAGGCAACAGCGGTCGACTCGTAATAACGCCGCTGACCGATCGATGCTACCGAACTCTCTTCGGCGCTCTGAGCCTCCACCTAGGTGGCGCACCCGAAGGTCCCGCTGGGACCGGCAAAACCGAAACCACTAAAGATCTCGCAAAAGCTGTAGCCAAACAGTGTGTGGTGTTCAACTGTTCCGATGGCCTCGACTACATTGCTCTCGGCAAATTTTTCAAGGGCCTCGCATCCTGCGGCGCATGGTCCTGCTTTGACGAGTTCAACCGCATCGATCTTGAGGTGCTGTCGGTGGTCGCGCAACAAATCCTGACGATCCAGCGGGGCATTCATTCGGGCGTGAAAAGGTTCATATTTGAAGGTACCGATGCGGAACCAATTTTGCGATTTACTTAAAAATCTAAAATCGGCGTGGATACTTTTGAAATAAGGAGTCTGACACTGCATTTTTTTTATTCTGCATCGACCGTCTATTCAAGTTTCATAAAACTTCTTAATTATTTTTTCTGAGTTATCGCACCGGCGGAAGAACGATTCTGGAACATTTCAACTTCCATTCACTGTTACGTGAAACTTTGATCGATTCGCCGCTTGTAATTTCGTTTTCGCGTTCTGTTATCTAATTACGCGATTCCTCGCAATTTGCATAGTTTCACGATCACTTCGAGGGAATCCAAAAAATTTATCGTGCTCGCAACCTCGCTGCTTGGCGCAACTTTATTAAGTCCTGAAAGAAATTCCTGCGAAAGACGAGAGTTTTAACAATAGCCTTTTCACATCGAAACCGAGTTACCCTTTTACGATAACTAGATGCCTAATTATTTAAAGAACAAACAACGTAATTGGACGGACCGATGTGTTCCGGTTAAATCTAATTGCATTTTTTCTTTTGAACTCTAAACTCGGTTTCCGGGGAATTTATTGATTTTGGCGAAAATTTTCCAGGAACCGAAATCAACCTGGATCCGACTTGCGCGGTCTTTATAACTATGAACCCCGGATATGCTGGACGATCGGAACTCCCGGATAATTTGAAAGCGCTTTTCCGGTCAGTCGCGATGATGGTACCGGACTACGCGCTGATTTCGGAAATTTCGCTGTATTCGTACGGATTTTACAACGGCCGACCTTTGGCTGTGAAAATTGTCACCGCTTACAAGCTCTGCTCTGAGCAGCTGAGTAGTCAGTGCCATTACGATTATGGTATGCGAGCGGTGAAATCGGTTCTGATAGCCGCGGGCAATCTCAAGCTCAAGTACCCAAAGGAGTCCGAAGAGGTGTTGCTGTTAAGGAGCATTAACGACGTAAACTTGCCCAAGTTTTTAAATCAGGATTTGCCGCTTTTTAGGGGTAAATTACTGAGTAACAAATCAAATAACAGTTCATTATTTTTCATACTTAAAAATGTTTTTGAATTGTTTCTTTAAGCAAAGGAGAGTACTATTTTTAGAAAATTTTCACGTCTAAAAAATTTCGAAAACAAATTTTTCTCCTAATAAGTCTAAATAATACCATTACCATGTTTCCAATATAATTATTTAATTAAATTAACAATTTTAGGTATCGCCTCAGATTTGTTCCCCGGGGTGGTTTTGCCAACACCTGATTACACCCATCTGAACGCATGTGCCTATACTGCTTCCGAGAGGGCTAATTTACAATGCATTGACGTGTTTCTCGAGAAAATACAGCAAATCTATGAAATGATGATCGTGAGACACGGATTTATGATCGTAGGATTACCATTCGGTGGAAAATCCTCGGCATACAGAGTCTTGGCTGATGCTTTGGGATTATTATCCGAAAAGAAGTTGATGGACGAAAAACAAGTGGAGGTGAAAATAACGATTTAACCGATCAACTTTACAGAATTAATCCAACCTCGTTTCTTATTATCTTCTACAGTTCTATTTCTTCAATTCATTTTAAACTCGATTTTAAATAAATCGATACTTCCGTATCATCCAACTTAATTCTTCCCCAGCCCTCACAATTCTTTATGTGTAAATACCTGCGCCTCATTTATCCTTTATCATTTCTTTTCTCTCATTACTTTTTGTCTATTTTAAATAATCCAAGTACTTAATTTATTTTTTTGTTTTTTTCCTTTTCTCAATTTACACACGGCGAAAGTCGACCATTTCTCTATATTTTCCCCATTTTTCTGTATATCACTTCAACGTTTTGACAATGCGAAGTTAGTCCTTCTGGAAAATATTTTCTGACTGGAAATCATTCTGAACAGATCACCGTAATTAATCCCAAGTCGATCACTCTGGGACAGCTGTATGGTCAGTTTGATCCGGCATCCCATGAGTGGAGTGATGGCGTTTTGGCAGTAAGTTATAGGAGGTTTGCCACTTCCACTGCAGACACGAGAAAGTGGCTGATTTTCGACGGACCCGTGGATGCGGTTTGGATCGAAAATATGAACACCGTTCTGGATGACAATAAAAAATTGTGTCTCATGTCTGGAGAAATCATCCAACTGGGGCTTAATATGAATCTGATCTTCGAACCGATGGACCTCGAGGTGACCTTCATAATTTGTCGAACAAATGAATGATTGAAGAATTCCTAAGCTAAGACTAATAATCGATCGAACGCTTTGAATCAGGTTGCATCTCCAGCTACAGTTTCACGATGTGGCATGATTTACATGGAACCTTCGTCTCTGGGATGGAGTCCTCTATTTTTATCCTGGCTTAACACTATAGGGAGTTTTTTCACTGATCATCTAAAAAACCATTTGCGGGAAATGTTCGACCGATTTTGTCCAGTTTTGCTGCACTTTTTGCGAAATTGTGGAGTAAAGGTAGACATTCCATTTTTCATTTTTTAATGTTAGAATTAAGAATGAAGTCCTTTTTCATCGCGACTTAAGAAAACCTGTCTTCGCCAACTTTCAAGCTTAGAGTAAATTCCTCCTTAAGACGCATTCGATTCAGTTTCCCTTTATTTCCTGCCTCGAGTAATAATTTCGCGCCCATTAATATTCATTGCGCTATTTCAGGAAATGATTACAATGCAAGATGCAAATTTGGTGCGCTCAGTTATGCAACTTATGGACTGCTTTTTGGCTGAATTCAAAGATGATAATTACTCGACGAGACTTTCCGATCTGGACATAAGGGCCCAAGTCGAGGTCAGTGAATACAGTCGTACCGTCGAACTCTTCCGAGTTATTGATCAAACCGCGTTATAGCTACGGAAAGATTGAACACAATCTTTTAATATAACTTTTACTACTAATGAAATTGAATATTAAGAGTGTCTTAATCGAAATATCGACATCACAGTGATTTAGAATGTCACAGAAATATATTTCTACCATGTGTTTAAAGTATCGAAAATGCATGGTAGAAATATGAGGTCTATGAATTAAGATTATTGAGATTCATTTCAAGTCCGAAGCGTTTTTAAGTCTATATATCATATACTGGACCAAAGTATAATACATTTTAGTAACCATCCCTCCCCATTCTTTCACTCCCGAAAAATGTCTATACTAACACTCCAAGTTCAAACCACTAAACCCTAAACCACAATCCTCCACCCCATTTCACACCATTATCCCCCGTGTCGAAACCAGCCCACCAACCCCGACCCCTTCACTCTTGCAGGGCTCCTTCTTCTTCTCCTGCATTGCCGCTCTCGGCGGCACCCTGCTGCTACCCTATCGGCAGCCATTCGACTCGCTCTTCCGCGCGCTAATGGGCCGCAAAATCCCCGAAGATGTGGCTCGCCGTTTCGACGTCCCTCAGGACCTGATCATCGAGTCAAAGAGGCCCTACGTGACCCCGATCCCATCCAAAGGCCTGGTCTTCGACTACAAATTCATCAAGCAGGGCAAGGGTCAGTGGACCCTGTGGTCCGAAGAGGTTCGCAACCTCCCTCCCCTCCCCCCGGACACCCCGGTGAACCAGATCATAGTTCCCACCGTAGAGACAGCGAGGTACTTCTACCTCCTGCGGTTGCTGGTTCTCCACCAGAAGCCGGTACTGCTGGTGGGTCCCACGGGAACCGGCAAGTCCGCGTACACGACTTTCTTCCTGCTGAAGATGAACGACCTGGCCAAGTACGAGCCGCTGTTTGTGACGTTCTCGGCGCGGACGACGGCCAACCAGACGCAGGACACCATCATTGGGAAGATGGACCGGCTAGGCAAGGGACTGTACGGCGGGGGAGGGGGTCGGCACAAGGTGATCTTCGTCGACGACCTGTCGATGCCACAGAAGGAGGAGTATGGGGCGCAGCCGCCGATCGAGCTGCTGAGGCAGTGGATTGACCACAACATGTGGTACGATCGGAGGGACGTATCGCCGATGAA
>JABFPB010005338.1:0-13463 GCA_022817645.1 Ceratoteleas bidentatus
TGTTTACGTTCTCTTAGGGATTAGGGATATAAGTAGATCATCTTGGGCGCGCGGAGCGCGCCTTACATTAATCTAGTACGATATATACCGCAAAAGCTACGATAAGTTTGCACACTTCACGATATATATCGTAAAAGGTACGAAATTTTCGTAGCTTTTACGAATTAGTTTTCTCAGTACTGTTATCTAATCTATTTTTTTCTTCGCTGGCGCTTCTGATAGTATGTGGTTGGCGCTTATGATGATATGGTGATGCCGCTCATGATGACAACGAAAAAAGGTCATTGGCGCTTATGATATGCTGCCTGTTGTGTAATATTTTGTAAAAAGTATACGATGTTGACGAGAAACGGGGAAGGGCGGGGGTTCGGGGGAGGGGGGGGGTCAAGTGTTTTGAGTTGTTGCGCAAGAATGACAATGTTCGCGTAGGATCACCAGACATTGGATATTATATAAAACACGTTAAGCGATAAGGAAGAATGACGTTTATCTGTAATATATGTTTATAAACGGCGCGTTCGCGCTCGGGTACACGCGGGCACGTATGCGAACACGATACTGTAAAAAAACGACACGCTGACCGTAACAGGTTCAACTGGCGCACGTACTCGACCAATGAAACGCGGAATCTCTTGCCGCCAGCTGCACGACGGCGCTCGAATTCGCTTTACAGACCGCGAAGAAAACCTTTCTCGAAATCTACAATTACTCTCGCTAAACCTATCTCCTACCGCTAGTTATTAACGGAAAGAAAAGTACTACTACTATTAATCTACTGCTACTGATACTATTACTGTTACTACTGTTACTACGATTACCACTATTTATCATTACCTTCTATTACTTGGAAGCTAGGGACTATAAGGTCGACTCTAATAGACGTTACCGTAGTTGTTAGTCTAGGGTAAACATGTAGACAACAAATCAGACGGTAAAATAGGGCTTAAAATTACGGATCACTAAGAACGATCACGAGATCGAAGCGAAAGTTCGCTTGGCCTCGCCCGATTCGTCTCATTTGTTCCCAGCCAAACGCTCTCCGAGCTAGACGAACCATTAACTGAATGGTTACGAAGAACATCCAGTTTACGTATAATAACCGATCGATTCAAACTCAATGAAAGTTTCCAAGTACGAGTAACCGATTGTTTCGTGTAACCGCCAGGCTTGTAGCGAATCCGACGCAGGACTTATTTCGAGGATGATCTCGGGCTTTGTTTTTATTCTGTTTGCCAGTAGCGTTTATGAACGGACCCGAAGTCGGATTATCGAAGTAGGCTCGAGCATTGTCGTCGAACGCCGGCAAGAGATTCACTACCCCACACTATCAGAACTCAGACACAGTGTATATAGCGGAGAGAACGGAAAACAAGAGGGCACATGTGCGCGCGTGGATCCGCGTGAAATGACAATTAACGATTATGTAACAATCGGAGGTACGGACGAGAAGCGAGGAATCGATAAGAAAGGTCGATAGAGCGATCATCGGGTTCTGTTGCTGATGACAGCGACAACGCGTTCTCAGTTCTCGCGTTCTGAGAAAACGCGTTCAAATTCTTAATCGGCTGACAGCTAAAATCGCCGCCGAGGCTCGTTTTGCTGGCGCGAGGCTACGAGACGAAAACTCGGGCCACGTAACCTCGCGTCATGATACGCCAATCAAAACGTGTACACCCAGTTTCGATAGTCATGTGTCATGTGGACAGATGTCGTTATTCGATGAATTTGAGTCGCACGTGGCCAAGGAGGATGGCGATCTGTCGATGTTGCAACGGCATTCGACTTCTCGCCGCAACTCATCCTCCTTGCCACGTACGCCGCAGCTTAGCAATAATGTTGATTTGAGGATTACAGTACGATGTTGAACTTTTGTTATATATTTTATCGATCAGGGAGGTTGTTGATTATTGGTTGTGTTAAGTTTAATGAATGTCTCTTGTTGATGGAACTCGTGGTATATTAGTACATTGCGCAGTTGAAGCTGAGATATTTTACTTTGAATGTATGCGGATATAACTTTATCTAAGACCGTGATTGTGTAAAAACAAGTTGAATTCAGAAAATAAAGTTTTATATTTAGTTTTAAACGAGCAAAGTCTTACAGAGTATTTGTAAGCTTTCAGTCATGTGATACCGTAAACAGTGGTTAGTTTCGTCAAGTTTGCACGATGCTTTGTTTATTGCCTCACTTGGTACCAGTGACTCATTTTTCCGCGTCATTTTTCTTTCATGTTTTAACGTTTTTTGCCCGATCAAGATCAAATGTGATGTGCCAGCATATTGATTTTCATTCATTTACAGTGTTAGTAGCCTGTTCATTTTATTCAATTAAACGGACACTTCATTTACAGGAGGATCGTTTAAATCTGTTCACTCGATTCGTTGATACGTTAAAAGCTTAAAATCAAGTCGAGGTTTTTTTCGCGATAACAAACTCAAATGTAGTTTGAACGTGTTTACAGGTAATTTAATCAATTTCGATTTTAATGGCAAAACGCTTTTATTCGCCACGCACTTAGTCTGAACAACTCGCAATCGTACTGCAAAAATAAAAAAACAGTGTTCAAGATCTAACGATGATTTCTAATCTAAGATTCAACTCATTCATAAGTCGAAATAACTTATTTATATAAGATTTAATCTTAAGCGATTTGTATAAAATTGTTATATTTTTAATCAAAATGCCACATAAAACTGACAGCGATTCTAAAAGCTACACTTCCAAGAATAACCTTATGCATTTTATAACAATCGAATATTAGTTTCCTAAATCATCCGTGCAATTAAGTTATGAACACAAACAGTCAAACCGATCGCTGTTCCAGCGACTTAAGTAGGTACTAAAAGTGCAACGACGCGAAGGTATTCAGTTAAAATGAATTATGATGGCTTTTATTCAGCGTTACCCGAAGCTAAATTTAAAATGGTCCACACAAAAGTATTAACATATAAATGAATATAAATATATAAATATAAAGAAGGCAAGTTAGGGACAATGCTACTGATATCAGCATCATGCATGTGTATATTATGTATATAAGCACTCGTACTTATACGAACAAATACGTTCCAGGTTTCAATGTCGAAGCACGTATGTGTAAGTATTTATTTATACGTTTACGAATTTTAGTCAGTATTATCACTGTCGCTTTCAAAGTCCTAGATCTTTAAATGAGGGCCACCGATTTTAACCGGAAAAAACTGCTGATCAGTCAATAACGTTCCAAAAGAAATATGAAAAAAGAACAACAAACGTTCGATGATTCGCAACGGCATAAGTAATTGAGAAAAATCGCAATAAAACGTATACATAAATACACCGCTCACGCTACGATCATCCTGTTGATGCGACCGTACCAGATAATCAGCGTCACTTGAACTGTAACATAGTTATTTTAATGACTGCAGGTGAGCTGAGTATCGTCATTAGCCTCTTAAGCGAGAGCGTGCGTGTGAGTTTCTTTACCGCGTTGTTAGGCTACTTCGGCTAAACCGATCGATTGGTGGTGCTGCATTTGAAAACCAATGTCGAGCACTGTTTTAAGTGCTTTTCATTTCCAGGCTGTGTGACATTTTACTTGAACAAAACATCGGACTGGCATGCATCGCGCGTGATTATTTTTGACGCATCAATTCGGAACGCGGGACAGGCGAAGAAATCACACCGACACTTTTGTTACCGATGCAACATAATTGTAAATGTATATGAACCTATTTTTGATATTTTCAATAGCGCGACGCTTGGATTCGTTACGAGAACGCATAAATCATATCCCAGGGTATTTTCCAGATACCATTGTCACGTTCCATTGCCACGCGACGAACGTAGAACGCGGTAGACAGAATTGCCGATATTTGTAACCGTTAATGCACGTTGTATACATAAATTTGACAAATTCTCAGCGCGGCGCGTTCCTTTAGCATAACTCATGCCGTCGGGGACGGAAGGTCCGCGTTTGTCGGAACCTCGCGACGGTTCGAACAACTACCATTTGTTCCATTTTCTTCATCATCGTTGAATTGCTTGAACATGGGCTCTGCCATCTTCCCTCCACTTTTTCTACCACGAGTACATGTTTGAAAGTTTGCGAACTCCAGGAAACGAACTAAAAACTAGGACTGGAAAAAGTGTCGGCGAAGTGGCTCCTCTGCCTGAATGTGATTTTGTATTCTCCAAGTTAAACTGCTACCGGTACAATCATTAGCACAAGAGTCGATTTTATATTGTACCGTGATACAGTGAGCAACGCGTAACAGTGACATTTTCGTTAAATTAGTCGAAACCCAAGGACTGAAATACTCAAGTCTTCGAAAATTTCAGTAGTTCTCCGTGCAGAAAATGCGATAATAACTGATGAAGCGAGGATGACCTGGCGCAGGTTCCTTCTCTTCTAAAGGTACTGCTACAAGAGTTTTCGAATGTGGTGTACAAATACATGTAAAAATGACTTTGTGTTCACGCACAGATGGCCCCCTACCATGGTCAGTTCGTCTCGGTCTACAACTTTCTCACGTTATCTTCGAAAAGCAATGAAACGATGTGTAAATAATTTCTAAATCACCTTCAAAGAGATGATGACACGTGTACATATGTATATAATCAAATTAGCCTGAAGCTATCGTGGGTAACGAAACGCTACCTGGATTTGGGTAAACCAGTTGGATACCTTTAGAAGAGCTTTGAGGAACTGGCAGAATTTCGTCATCTTTTCGCTCTCAGCTCGTTTTTTCGCCAAGAAAGCATACTTTTCCTTAAGGTGATGCTGGAAGCCTAGGTTCACAGAACTACCGTCACAAAAACTGAAACCTTGAATTTATATACAGCTTATCTAAGTTTGCTGAAATTAAATTAATCCGCTGAAAGCCTGAAACAGTTCATTAATAAAGATTCAAAACTCGCAGATCTTGTAATAAATATTTCGCATCACCTTAAGCTTTGCTTCCAGCCATCATTGGAAGAAAGTGTCCGATGCTGTCCTCGGTGTCACAGTTACGAAGGTCGGTTTGCCATCGATCGTGTGAATGTATGCCGTACGTGTGACATGTATGTGTATGCGTGACGTGTGTGTATATACAACAAACAGGATTATGCAAGATGCTCAAGCACTCGGGATATTCCGTGCGAATATCGGGCGCAAAATTTGTCGTTGGACTGGGAATCGAAGATGCATTGGACAGCTTGAAACCTTGATCGGGGCGACATTTCCTGCGGATGGTCTCGAAGATTTCGAATTTCCATCCCGAGGGAGACAGCGAAGGCGAGACAATAAATCTTGATCGCACCTTGCACGATCCAGTTGACGGCGCCGACTTGGCCAAGGCGGTTTTAATTCATTGTGTGTCAATCGTCGGATAGAACAGGGCAAGTCATTTTCCTATGTATGTGTGTGTACATAGTTGTTTCAATATACGGCCGACGGAACGCAGGCACAAAGTTACACAAAAAGTGCCCTCAATGCAGCGGCCGTTTTTTTATTGTGGTCGCGTGTCGCTGTGAAGATACTCTCGTTTCGGCCGAACCACGCGTGCTATCGCGTAAATGGCGATTAGCATTGGAGGGAGGAGGACCGTGTCACGATGGCGTGTCCCGCGAGACGGCGCTGGGGTGCTGGCGAGGCTTATTCGAGGGTCACTCGTGCCAATTATCCAGTCGTTGCGACCAAGTGCGACGCGTTTAACCAGCGGGGTCCACGAAGATGACACACTTCGGCTCGCGAGCAGCCGCCTCGGTTGTTCAGCAACGTAACCGCGATGTACAGGATTTTTTACCGTTTGATTGAGTTTTGTCGACGCGGGCTATTAGGATTTGCGGACAACTTTGATCAGTTGAATGTGTCTCCTGCGTTTCCTACCTTCGACGCTCGTACACGAGAACGACGCAGAGGTTTCGATATTTTTATACGCAACGCGCGGCTCGACTTAGACACTCGACTGGACTCGGAAGTGACACGATCTGACTCGTTCTCGTGTACAGCCGTGCGCAAACAATGTACATGCACACACGTGTTGTGTTACATCACGGAACTCTTTGCCCCGAGAAACGTACGTAGACGACAGACGTAGCTATCGAATAAAATTAAGGGTACCACAACTAGACAAGACAAACCGAAACAGTAATTAAAAGCAAACAAACACGAGGCAAACAAGGTGAATTCGACCAAACGGCAGAGAAGACGAGAAACATGATGTAGCAAACGAAGACGTCGAAGTGCAATGTCGAACGTTGAGTCGGAAAATGCGAATGATCTTGAAATGATTTTCCGTCCCGAGGAAGTTTATCCGCATACACACAGGTGCGAGCTCACTATATCGAAGCATTATATCGGCTGTCGCGTGCATAGATGACTGATGATATGATAAACTATAAATATATCAACGCTCGTCGCTTCCTTTTTGCAATCCCTCGAAACCAAAGAATAATATATATATATAAATGCATAAGTATAAGAGTGAAACAGGCGGTAAAAATTAAACGGCAGTGAAGTGGACAAAACGCAAAACGTTAAAGATAAATAACTGAATCCTGTTTGGGCGACCAAAGGAACAAGCGAAACAAAGGGTACCACCGAGCATGCGCTCGAACAAGTCAAAATCGTTGATGGATATTTTGAAATAGATAGATTACTAGATAGATTATACTTATACGTACATATACATAAATAGCTGGTCCTGAGCAGCACAGAACGAACTGCCCCAAGCAATCGATTTCTCAGATTTTAAGCTTTTAAAGGACAAGAACAAGAACGAGAGACAAGTTTATCTCCGCGGGGCGACGACTCGTAGACGTACCGCGGCTTTTTCGCTTATTTCCATTAGAACAACAAAATAAATCAATGGAACAAAAAGAAAATTCACCATTTTTAGATTATATTCAGGAAAGCTTTGTATTTCAAGAGAAGGCTAAGAGGTATATTACATATATACACACACGTATTATAACAAGAAAAGACGAAGAAACTCAAAAGAACGAGAGGGAGGAGGTTGTTAAAAAATATTCAAACAAATTTTAACAAAATCGTTTAGTCCTCGCGATATATTTCGAAGAATAATTAACGACAAAAATAGGCACGGTGCGTTTATATAAGTTCATAGTCGAATCGTCCAATGTACGTAGTGGACTGTACCAAGATTTCAATCTGAATCGATACACAGAAGGATAAACCAATTCGCAGAGACACGCGCGCGAACAGAAACGAGGTACCAAATTGAAATTAATTCCAGTTTAAAGTTACTTTTCGAAACGAGCTGACTGCGTAACAAAGGAAAACATGTTTTTTTCGATTGTTCCGGTTGTTTTTCAATCGCTAAACGGAAAGACAGACTCATGTACGTTCATAGCCATCGCATCGTCATCGAATTGTTTCGGCATTGATTGTTTCGCAAGGTAAAAAGTTGCCTGCATTTTTCCCATGCAGAAAGCGAGTGCACTCTCGAAATTTAGAGTCGAGTCCCCTTTTGAATAGCCTGAATGCTTATCGTAGACGAAGCCTTAATTAAATTGATATTTAAACAGGAAAAAGTAAAATACGACAACGGAAAATGAACAATTTATTATGATTCTAAACAATTATCAACAGAACATTGTACGAAAACGGGAGAGCCGACCAGGTCGTATTGACGCATAGAATTAACCGCATTAAGGTATTGTAATTATTACGATTCTTCTAGCAATTAAGGCCGCAACAACAAAATCGAATCGACCGTTTGACGTTGAAAGTACGAGAGCGTTCGGTGTGCCAGAGTATCCGACATTGTGTAAACGTTGATTTGTGCGTAAGAGTGAGCGTTGCTATTCAGAAAGCATTTCCAATAATGTCAACACCAAATAATAACAAGCGAGAGACGTTTAAGGACTAATCTAAAACCAAACGGAGAACGAGGACAACGTATCTAACGCTAAAGCATTGACAAAAAGAAACCGAAAAAACAAAAATTATATATTAAAATAAACAAATTATTGAATAAATAAGTAAATAAACGTGGTATGAAATCATGACTTCGAGGCTGATTGCAAATGAACGTGATTACCATAAGCCCGAAGAGGAAAGTAGCGAAGGATCTCATTAACCATTGACCGATTAAAACGAAAACGAAAAAGACCCGGAATTCCTAACAGTCGCTAATTCGTAACAGACCGAGTATTAGTTGAATTGCTACCGCATACACATTAAACAATGATTAGTGATACGTACATCCTTCGGCAGTTGTATGGTAATAATCGCATATAGTATGTCTATTTGTTAATGTTTCAGATATTTTATTAAATGTTGATATAATGTACGACGACATTCCTTACTTATAAATGAACATGAAATGTGCAAATGAGATGAACGATGATGAATGGAGAACGAAAGCAGAATGACGGTTGAGAGGAGAGAATGAGTTGAGAACGAACCAACTAATGGACAAGGTGTTCCCCAAAAAACTATAGTCTCTCGCAAACGCTCCACCTGCCTCAGAATACGAACATTCATGTCATTCGATTCCACGTGTCATTAGTAGGAATTTGGTTCTAACGACGACGAAATCTGCCACGAGACATTTCGCACTGACCCGAAACCCGAAATTTCCAGTTCATTCGTTCATTTCGCATACGGAAAAGCATTTAAGAAGTAACGGTCACTAAATTCGAACATTCATACCAGTGAGTCAGTGCGAAATGGCTCGATAAAATAAACGCGTGATTAATGCGAGTAAGTCAACCGAAGACGAAAAATTCGCGACAAAGAGATTGTCGTTCACGGAGTTATTTCTTAAACGAGATCGATTGGCATATCACTTTTGAAACGAGACTCATGAAAATTCTCATTCTCATCGATAACGCTCTGCTGGTTTGGAGCTGTAGTCATATCGTTAGCGTATAAGTCTGTATGTGAACGATGTTAATTATTGTAATATACAAATCATCAAGTAGGAGCATATCAAACCGTTTGCCCGACGAGTCGGGTGCGCTTCGATAGATTTTTTATAAACAGCATTAGTTCGGACCTCTTTTCTCGAATTTTTCTCAACAATCGCGTTTGTTTGCGACGAAAAACCGCAGTCACTCGAAGCAATCGCACCATAGAAACAATTTGAATATATTATCATTTTTTCACCTCTGCGCTGTGTTTTGGGCCCATCCGTCCAATACACTATGTACCACTGTCATGATTTATTTACTTTTGCAACCTACGTACAATAAAATTGTTATTGCTGAAATTATACGCCTGTCGGCTTGTGTATACCTCACCTAATTTATCATACTTTAGTCTTATCTCTCACTTCTTCTCCCTACACTTAAATTTTTTTCTCCCCGCTCATCTGCAGCACGTGACGTCAGAGATGGGAAGAGATAAGGGGAGATCGCCGATGAAGTAAGTTGACTTAGGCAGGAAGTTTAAAGGCCACAGGATAAAGCAGTATTTTGGTTATACCTAGTTTTTTCCCGTCAAGGTTTTATTTAACTTGATATATTATTATTTCATAACTACTGTTTCTAGTCGTGGAAAATATTACATTTTTCATATTTAGTGAAAAATATTGTAATAATAATGTGAAATTGAAAAGCGTCATTTTTAGTTGATTAAATTTTGATTAAATTTTGTGCCAAAATTAGTTCACTGTAGATGGTACACTACAATTTCGTTAGACATAGTATAAATGGTAACCTGTCACGTTTTCGTGTGCACTGTTAAGTCTGTTTGTCGAGGAAATCAATAAATTTACCTCTCGCGATTCCATTAACAATTAACAAAACAATTAAATTCAATATCATGCATTATCACTTCATCTCGCTGTCAAATTTCATCTTCACATGGAAGCAAAACAGAAGGTAATTATAAAATTTTCTGTATTTTATTATTTAATTGGTAACATATCAGTAATATTAAATTATTCTATGTACACGTTTCACAATCAATGGCTTGTAAATGACATTAATTCATGAAAATTAATATGTCTGCGGATATGTATAATGATGCATCAAACTAGTTGCAGCCATTGTCACGAATTAGTACACTCTTCACTTTGCAAAGTTACTGATCGTTTCGTCGAGTTTACTTTGAATCCAATTTGACAGAGATACCACCTGAAAATAGCGAAACAAAAAAAATTAACGAAAATTACATTATAAAAAATACGATTGCGAGTTTACACAAGCTGCTTTCTATACCTGTTACCCCTCCTATCTTCAATGAGGAGACTATTCAAAAACAGCGCTGGACTGATTTGTTCAACCGTGGTATCGTTGCCTTTTGTGTCCTGAAGTTCGGCCTGATACCAGAGCATCCCGTCTATTCTACCGGGTTCGTTGACAAAGGCGCGGAACTCGGTGGCTACGAGTCCATAAAATCTCAACGGGCCATTGTTTCGCTCGGGTAAGCTAATTTAAAATAATGATATATTCCAAGATTGTAATTACATTCGTCAATTAATATTTCGTTTGCCATGTTGTTTACAAATTTTATTTCCAATACGTGAATATAGCTTCATTGCTCGTTTCACGCTTCACTTAACCCAGGAAAGACAAAAAAAATTGTAATTTCAGTTAATTGTGTTCCGGTTCATTAACTCCATCGTTTACTTAGAACACCGAAATAACTATTTCTAAGGGACTGCCTTAATTTAGCAAATGTTCATAGTAAATGAAACCGGAGAGGAAATAAAATTTGCGTTCGATATTTCATCGCATCTTACTCGCAAGGGACTTGAAAAGTTGCGGTGCTATTTTCACGCTGAATTTCGAGGAATAAAATTCCATTCGTCCGTTGTGCATTATCCGACGTCGTAACAGCAACTCGTAATGGGTCACCTGAAAACTGCGTTGAATGAATAGCCCGTCATAAAATTCGATGTGCGTTATCGCGTCATATTCTGTCAAACAACTATGGTTATAATTTGTTTGATATAATTTGTTTTGAAATGAGCGCAAATTTCTTCATTTGAGGGAATGCATGAAGTAGCACGTTCCACAAGTTTGACAGATTATTCAAGTTTTAGCAAACCATATATAATCATGTTAGTAACGTATCATAACTTTTATGATTTACTGAATTACTAATTACTGAAACTGTTAATTTCAGTAATTACTCAAAAAATATACCTGACTGATTTTACAATTGTTTTTACTTACTAACATTTATACTACCTTTTTGTTACTTTTTACTATAAGTAATACGGTAATATTGTATTCTGGTAAAAATTCGTTAAAATAACAGTTTCTTTCAGCAGTTTAAGGTGGCGCACTAAAATTTCACGAAATCGAAAATACCGCAGAATGGTGCCTCGTGTCGCGTTACTAGGTAATAAATGCCTAGAGGGCCGCGATCCGCTGCGTATCCCATTTCCTGCGACCACTTCTCCGTCTCCGCAGGGAAGCAAGAACCGTCAGAGAAAGAGGCCGCACCTTGGGGACATGGCCAGGATGTAAACTTGCAGCCCCCAAGTTGAGACTGCATGCTTTCCACGAACAAAGCCCACGCACGCAAATGACTACATGCTATATCTCTATCGAGGAATTCGTCTGCGGAAAAATCAATAAGAAGATTATACAAATTTTCTGACGCCTCGTGCGCAGCGAACGAATCATGCTCTGTGAAATTCCGGGATAATGGCTCGCGCAATTTCACGCTCGCGCCGCGAACCAGCAAAAAAATCGACGACAATAAGTATAAGGCGCAAATTCGGTTGAAACTTTTAATGGATTTTTGCAAACTTGGATACGCCCGTGGTGTCACTTTGTTTATGACTATCCGATGGCACAGTCGAGCGTTGCGCATTGCGACAGAAACGTCATTTAACAGTAGCTATGCTCGTGGTTGTGCACTGAATTCCGTTCTAATAGATATGCAGATTGCCGAAAAGTCAGTTCATGTTTGTTTGCGAAATCGCGCGACATTATTCATAAGCACTGCGCCGCATTATTGATTACTTTAATATGGAAAACGAATCCGCTGTTAAATAAGTCAGAAGAAGCGCGCGGCAAATTATTCAGCGTTTCACTCGATTTCAATCGTACGAAAATTGAACTCATGCAACATTTCGCCGCGTCTGTCAGAGCCATTTGACGATAGCTCTTCATTTTCGCCGGCAACTTTGATTCGTTTCATCGAATTCGAGAATCGGTTGAATCCATTTGGCATGCAAGCTTGTCATATTTTATTTAATAAATGTGTTTACTGGTAAAACGCGATTTGGCAGACAGGCTCTTTTACCGTTTAAATGAGTTACAACAACCGCATTTTTCACGTCATTGCAGCCTGGCTGCTCCCGGCCTCCGTTCGGAAAGAAGTCAATGTGACCAATCGGTTTAAACAAGCCAAAACCGTCGGTGAAGTCGACCGATCCGTCCGTGTGAATCACGTCAACCAGCTTAGCGTCGGATGCATCGAGTTTACGCGATCTTTCTCTAAAGATGCGATTTCTGAATAAAGGTGAGGCGGGATCCAATCCGGTTATACGGCCGAGAAGTATGTTTCTCTTTTTGAGCATCTCGGATGCACAGCCCGCGATGTGAGCGCCGAGGCTGAATCCAACAATGTGAATTGTATTTGGATCAATCCCTAGGTTTATGGCGTCTAGAAGTATTAGCGCAAGTTGACGTCCCACGAGCTCCACGTTCGCGACAGCGACGCTGTATGATCCATTTGCTCCTCGGGTCCAGTCGACCATTATTACGTTCGAGTCTTGCTGGACAATTAAATGTATACTGTCATAAAATGCATCACTAATACTCGTGGGTGTAGTCCAAATGGATACATTGATAAAAAAGTGTCCATATCTCATAGCTCAAAAGGGCACAAAATTTGATCGCACTGTTAAAAAAAGTCTTAAGGAGATAATGAATGGGATAACAATAATCGTTTATTAAAGGTAATATATAATAGTTGTATACAAATTCTTGTAGAATAGGTGGCAGGTCTCTCTTGGAATAGAAGTCAATTAGGCAGAATTGACATTTCAAATGTTCTGTTCCATTTGTTTAGATTGTGAATTGAGAATTGTACAATCCCATTCTTCTGAATTCACTTTAATTAAACACTTTTACAAAGAAATTATTAAGATACTACAATTACAGTGTAGTTTGTAAATATGTTTTGGACCACATCTGCGTATACTCGAAAATGTGCCCATTTGAGCTATATTCGAGCAGGAAATTCGGTTATCTAATGTGCCCATTTGGGCGATTTCTGGCCAACGTTATTGTGTCTACTTGGGCTAAGGTCCCAATTTGTAAACGCTCCATTTTTTAGACCCAATTTGTAAACTTTTCATTGACAATTGGTTTAAAAATAATATCCGAACATGAATGAAAATTACGTTGGAATCATTTGTGGATTCAACTCTCGGTTTTATATATGTCACTGTTGTTATTTGAGGTTTTGTATTTTTAAATCGCTTTAATATAGTGTTGACAAATAGGGCCTAAGGAATTTACTAACTGATACATTCACCTTATGATAAGGAAACTGTACCCATTTTGA
>JABFPB010005339.1:0-13463 GCA_022817645.1 Ceratoteleas bidentatus
GGGGTCAAGGGCTATCATTACACAAAAAATCATGGTGATCGGTTGAAAAATGACGATAATAGCCATTTCACTTGCGATACCCCTTAAAGGGGTTACCAACTAAATACAATAACTTGAAGAAATCAATAACGTTTATGTCTTTCGCATTTCGCATTTTATACTTTATATATGCGTTCAGAACTTTTCAGGAATATTTTCAAGAATAGAAATCGGCAGCTTTAGCGTTCGAAATTGTTGTGTAATCCTGGTAAAGATAAGTTCATTGAAACCAAAAATGGAAAAATGTTGTTGTAATTTTTGTTGCAATACTGTGGATTACATCAAACGATTAGTGACGAGTAAAGTTTTGTTACTTAGGAGTGTAATAAGTGAGGAAAATATTCATGCTACTAATCGCAGGTGTAACAAGGAACCGGAATATTCTTGTCACGACTTAAGTCTAATGAAGTTAACGAGAGAATGCCAAAGAAAGGTAGAACGTATGTATTACTGGTTGAAAATGAGCGAACTTTGTCTATTTTCTAACCTCAAAGATATAATAAACTGTATTCAACGAAAATGTCATAAAGGGTATAAATCAACATTTTTTATTCACGATTTTTTGTTCACGATATTGTAATTTTATTCATATACTCAATGTAACATTCCACGATTTACAATAAAAAACTGAAATCTAGAGAAAAACGATTTCGGCCGCAATCCTTCTGCGGCATCCACTTTCTTTTTCCTTAAATTGGAAAAACTGTAACAATTACATGATGTGTGCATCGATTCTTTTTCTCGTCATGTTTCCGAAAACCAAACCAAATACAGTAATCAATAATCAATTACAGTAATGCAACCTGCAACCGACGAAAAAAGCAACACCTTTTTATCGAAAAATTGATAAAGCTAATATTGATATCTCGAAAGTATAAACAAAACCGACAGCAATTTGAGCAGAGTCTCAATTTCCCCTTCCGAATTAATTGAATTTATCTGATGCTCTGTTAACAAATGTTACAGCGAAAACAATCATTTTCACAAAACTCCGACCCGACGCGCAACGATATTGCATTAAAATCCAATAAGCTGCATTAAAAAACGATCAATTCTCTTGAAGTCTTGTTAACAATGCCTGAAAACGCTCTGGGACCGAACTGTCAACGCTCGTTACCGCGCATGATATATGCCGAAAAAACGCAACTTATCAAATTTGTCACCCGAAAGAAGTATCGCCGCATCCGTGTCAAACGTAACATAGTACCCGCAAAGGTGTTAAACTTTTTCCGATGACAAATTAAACCGACGTGAAAGTATTATCTGACGAGAAACTAAGTGCAATTCAAAACAAAAACACGTTGTTTCCACCGATGAAGGGCAGAATAAACGATAAATGAACAATTTCCGAAGTTATAATATAAAGCTAACCGGAAGTGAAATCGTCGACAAACAAGGAAGACGCAGAGATTCGATATCTGTTGCAATTTCGTCGCACGAAAAATGGACGCGCGGCAGAACGAGCGTAATAGGCGGAAAAAGGCAGCGAACGGCTTTATTTTTATTCCCGTCGATTTCTTCTGCTCGGAGGCGCTGTGACGGTTAACAGCGACGAACGGGCGAACTAAGTGCGCGAACCGCCGATTGACAGGCTCGATTATTACATGTATTGAATTTTTATCGTCGGTTCGGCGTCGCTGCTCGAAACGCGATAGCGAAACGACGTCGCCGCGTTAAACTTGCCGCGCGCAGTTGTGCATTAAACAATCGCGCGGTTTAAGGAGGTTCTTGACTAAAGTCAAAATTTAAGGAGATAGTGGAAATTTTGAGCGTCATCGTGAGTTTACGATTTATTTTTCAATTTTTTGTATGCACCATTATTCCCTTGAAACTGCTAAAAAAGACGAAGTGAAAGCGTCAAATTAAAAAAAAAAGTTAATTTAAGTTAGTTTTGATACGAAGTGCCGGATATTTAAGGTACCAAACAAAAAGTCATAATTGAAATGATAATATATAGATTTTCAAAAACTGGTTTGGATTCATGTCAGCGTATACACTGTAAAAAAAGTTGAGTATAATTCGTTACGTGTAATGTAATCTGGTTGCCACAACTTGTAATGTAATTTTACAATCCAAGTTTAAAACAAATGATGGAGTCATGGAAAAAATTACACCAAACGCGGAAATCTACACTGTAGATGTTATATTTCTAACCTAAAAATTGAATGTTTTCGAATCATTTTACATTGGGAGTGGAATTTTACACTCGGACTGTATAATTTCATCACAATTCACGGAATAATACTTTTGGAGTGTCCTTTTACGTTATATAACGAAATCTAGCATGTAATTTTACATTCTTTTTTACAGTGTAAATACTCCGTTGGTCCGACGCCATTCTTCTGCTTATCTTGGCGTCGACAACTAACTGCTGTCTTGATGTATTTTTTTGCTGATTTCGTTAGTAAAAGTTTTCTTGATACCGTTCAAATATTTGTTAATGCTAATAAATATTTTGTTAAAATGCGTTTTTCCTTTATAAACTTGCGAATATGATTTAAACTGCGATTATGTCAGATTTCTTAACTTTGCTTATTTTGTGCCATCTAAATACTTGTTGATACTCTTTAACATTTATTCATTATTTATGATGCATATATCTTGAATACCTCATAGTAAATTATTCTCATTCTTCATAATATCGGTGCTCTAACTCATAAAATATGCTGTTCTCATTTAAGGTGGTTATACTATGAAGGATCGTATATTTAGGGTGCCAAATGAAAATGTGGACATATACATTTAATCATCTTTTATTATTTCATTATAGTATTAGTTTGATCGTTTCTCGGTATAATAAATGTTAATTTCCTATTAATTGAATACGAAAATGAAAAGAGGTATTTTTTCTCAATTGTTGGTTTTTCTTGTAATTTTGGAATTTCAGTGATTTATGTAAACATTGCAAGCTTATAAAGTTTTGATTTTTTTGTTCGCATTGAGTTCTGTGAAATCATTTTTCAAGTGTTATAAACATTTCAATAGTTGTTCATTATTTATGAATATTGATAAAACTAAAAATAAGAATTTGATAAACCTTAAAGTTGGGTTCTTAGAATATTATCATTTAATTTGCCAAATTAAAAAACCCATGGATATCATGATATATATATCACTATATATATCATTTTTCAGCAATTTGAGCGCCTAATATTTCGGCTTCTATGTAGCCGAAATGCTTGGGTATTTGGAAAATCAAACAGTAGCCTCGAAATAAACCAGAGTTAAAGTTTCATCGAATTCTTATTATTTTAACTTAATAAAAGAACTATCTTAAGCAATGCTAAAACTTTGAATTTGAATATTTAATTTCTCGAGAACTAGACGATAAAATTCGTTAAAATGTTGGCAAATACAATCACTTCGTATTTTTACATTTTTTTTACAAAGATCAATCTTTATTTTCACTTCTTCTTTGAACAACCTAAATAAATGCAGATGCAAGATGTCATATCAGCGCTGACAACTGTGAGAAAAAGTAGGCAAAAAATGGCCACCACTGTCACATTTCGATACGCAACTTAAACTCTGCGATAAAAGTTAATGCGGCCGCAAAAATTTATTGTCCCGTTCTGCTCGCGGTCGTGCTTAAATAACACGACAGTTTGTTTCAATTTTTCGCTTTGCGAGAAAAAAAGTGGCCGCGCCATTTGTTTTGCGACACAATTAGAGCGTTTCCCGGCTCGCGGCACGCATTGTACATTCATTAGGCTTTTCAATTCGAGTGCCGTTTTGTTCGAGCTTAATCGACTTTCGTGCGGGCACTTTTTAATTACCGCGATACGACGTGGAGTAATGAAGTGAAACGTGAGCGCGAACAATGATTTAACGGTCTCTCTGTTTCCATAGGGAGGTCTCGAGTGCGTCAAGAAAAATTGGTATTCGAGTTGACATGGCAATCAATAAGTGGCACAAGTCTGTCGTTCTGCGTTATAAGTTTTTCTATAGATAATGGCTTATGCATGTATGGTCAGCGGACTCGGGGAAAAGATACGTCAGTGGCTAGAGGAGAATCCATTACGGCTGAACGTTGCGAGAGATGGCTCCTTGCCGTTTTTATGAAAGTAAAATAATGTGCAAAATCCAATTGGTGTTGATAGATAAATTTTCCGCCGGTGAAAATTTGTGTTCATTTACGAAAATAGCGCGGATAAATTTTGCCGCGAAAGTCCAATCGAACGCTTTCAAAATGATTGCGCCATTAGTTCGATTTCGTGTAAAGAATCTGTGCATACGTCGTTCAATCAAGAAATGAACATTCGATGGAATCGACTGTTCGATTCGCGTCTTATTGTTTTGCGTCATATCAATAAGCATCCAATAAACATCCAATCCAGCCGTTACATTGCAACTGCGTTGTTTTAATTGATCGAAAAGTGCATTTCATAAATGCACCCTGATTAGTTATGTCTGCGTTTCGATTTCGCGTTATTAAAACCACGCGAAACCTAAACGAACCGTTGCGGCGCGGGATTACTGATATTAATTATTTCATAATTAATTAAAATCGTAAGTGCGCTCAAATTCAACAACGAAAAATGCGCACTGTCATTCTCACGATTTACTCCCGGCGAAAAAGTAAATAAAAACCGTTATCAAGTTTAAGACACTACATCTAAAATGTGCTTGTACTAAAATCCTTATTATGTTCTTCCCATTCGTTTTTAGATAACTGTTTATAGGGAGTTTAATTGAAACATCAAGTCGGCATATTTACGTGAAACAGTCGACGGAGAGGAGCAGCCGTATTACAGATCTCATCATAGGATGATATCCGTCGAATCCGGCAATCAACTCAATTACTGCATTTATATCGCAACCGAGAGAATCGCTAATACGCTTTATTATGTTTACAGGGAAATCATTAAGTTGCAATAATCTTTCGGCGAGTGAAAGTCGCCGGTGTCGAGCCTGGGATGCAATTATGCAAACCAGTTTTTTTTGACGTCGCATAAACAATTGGCTTTCTAAGCAACGGATACACGAAATTTCGTTGCCGTGGAAGAGTTTCAGAGAACGTTTGTAACCGGATACCGCGAAATTTCATTCGATTGTATCTCCGAATTGGCGCTTTTTACGAACGTGGAAAGGGGTTCACTGGATTATTTAACTGTGATGCGATGGTTCTACGAAAATCGAGAAATCGAGCGTGTGATACGTTCAATTACATCGGATCATTTGCTTAATAATTTAATATAATAAATAGCGAATTATTGCATTTGGAACGGATAACTCCGAAATAACAAATGCACGAGTACTGGTAATTAATCGGCCATTATCGAGGACTAATTATTATTCGAGCCTATTCAATTTCGATCTCGCTTAAAATAGCTCGGCTCATCGGTTATTAATCATTATTCATTGCACGTTCATCTCAATTCGATAATTGGGATATTTAACGGATACTCGTCACTGTTATCATCACTGCTATTAACATTCTTATCACCGTTAATCATAGATCGTTTCCTTTTTTATTTACAATTTTATATGGCAACCAAGATAATCTGATTTCAGGGTAAATTTTAATTTCTTTTTACGTCTAATTTTGGATTTTTCTATCCATTTATCCCGAAAATAAAAAGGTCTCTTTTTAATACTGAAAGATGACTTGCTCTAAACATCATTTGCCTGAAACTTTCAATCCAATAAACAACTCGTTGCTTGAATATCTTTAGACAATCTCCTACCCAAACTTTTTTACTTTTACTCCAGCTTGATTCGTCCCATTTCATCAAACTCCCTATCTCCATCCAAACAGTCTGATTTCCGAGGTGACTCGAATGCGCACTGCAGGCGCGCCGGCTGAATTTCATCCGGGCCGGCGATGTCCTCTCGTAGCTCGTTCGGCTGATCGCGTCATCTCGCGCCGTGATCCCGAATTCGGGCGAGAGGCTGAAGGCGCGATTCGGGCATTCGTGCGAATCGCCCGGGATGCACCCGGAATAGGAATTATGGACCGAATAAGTTGAATCCGAGACGGGGTTATACAGTGAGAAGTGCGCCGCGTGCGCACAATAGGCAGCCGGCTGCGAGACATCCGAATTCCAGTCCAACGGACTGACGACATTGATAACAAAATATTTAGATGCGGAGAATCGGTCGGAGACGTTTCATTGCGGCCATTGAGAAACCAGGAATGTACTGAGATTAATTAAATTAGGCAATGCAAATGAATGAAAAGTACTATATTTATTTCTTATTGACATAACGTTTTAAAAACGTTTTAAAAACGTTATGGGCAATATCAATAGGTCTTCGAACCAAACTGACGCAATGATTTGTTTTTTCATTTGCGTCGATCTTTAATACAAACTTTCAGTTTAATTATTTAAGGATCGACTCGAATTCGGTTGTGAAAAACCCTAACTCTTTTCATCTCCATCCAGAGTCGTTTCATAATTGCTTCCGAATGACCGTTTTCCGTCCATAAATCCTCGCCGATAAATATTGCAGGATTATTTCGACAATTCCAATTTCCATTCGGCAATCATTATTTCGCAAAACTCGTTTTCCGCTGCTGAATGGCCGGTGATCATTTCTAGTTGTCCGTTCCCATTGAAACGCAGCCGATGATTATTTGTCGCTGATCATTCCTAAATTATCGCGGCCCTTTGAAGAAATGAAGAATTCTACAAGTTTCGCTCGAGAGCTTCGTGAATGGAGATGACTCTCGACGGAAGTTCGCGAACCAGTCTCAACTTTTTTGCATGCCATTCCGCGTTCATACCTCGTTTAGCGGCGGCATTTTTCGTCCGCGCCCAGTTACTCATTTTCAATTTCCACAAAATCTTCGCCCGCCGCCGCTTTTTCGGACAATAAGAACAATAATTTATCTCGCTTGGATAAAGCCGCGTCGCTCCTTGACTCCCTCGCCCCGCCTTTTTACAACTCCTTGGCAAATTATCAAGAGGATTTTCCAATTACGTCAACTACATTCGTTTCTCGATCCGAGCCACGATCGTTGCCGACTATTCATCTTGGGAAAAACGTAGCGCAACAACATACTCTCTTCTTTTACATTTAGGAAAATGTCGAATTAGCCAAAATGTTTGGTTATTTCACAGTAATAAAAAAATGTGTTTGGTTACACTAAAAAAATTGTTTTTATTTAATTTGGTGTTTGAATCTTAAACCCTTAGTGAGAAAGTTTACAGTGTTATCACTTAAATGACATTATAAGTGTTGTTATAAATGTTATCTATAACATATTTTAACATTTTTTCTCAATTATAACAAATACTAATAAAAATAATCATTTATTCTATAAATGCAACCAATACTTTCCCTACCCTTCCTTCACATATATCTCTAATAGCCTTCAGAACCAGGCGCGAAAAAACATTCGATTTCCCGAAACTCCCTATCGGTTTGTTTTGCATACGGGTGTCGGGATGCAAACAAATGTTTCGTCGCCGCAGCGACCGGGCAATTTCACTGTCAAATTTCTCAACGTCCGCGCGCGTTGGAAAAAGCTGCCGAAAAACGCCGCGACACGAGCGTATCGGCCCGTTGACGAGAAATCAGTGGCACAGCGCACCCCATATGTCAACGTCGCGAAACGATGGAACTCCGGTGAAATCGAGCGTAAGTGAGAACAGAGATGGCGCGCGCGTTCGGGGAGAATGGACGGCTGCGTGCAGGGAATACCGGGATAGTAAACGACGCAAGTCGCTGAGCGCCATGCGTAATGGAGCAGCGACGGTTTCGCTGGAGCCGAAATTGCGACGTATTTAGCGGACATCGAGCGATTCGCCGGGTTTCCAGTCGAGAATTTGGAATGTTCGTTCTAGACCGAGCGATTTTTAACCGTTTCGTTAAAAATCTAAAAGCCATTTATCGCCATGGGTGGTAGTTCAGTATCAATGTGTGTATGTCACGTGATACAAAACTACATAGGAAAAATGAATATAATGTGATATATTTCCGCATATGTAGCATATACGTAGCATATGAATGATATATACTAGTATGTATGTTTGCATAGAAGACGCATACATGTTTGTATGTTTGATGGCATACATAGGCCATACACCTGACGTTCTAAATGATAAGCATGTGTTATGATTAAGCTTCTAGACATATTTCACCGTTGTGATTCAAGGTATAGTAACTTAAGTCACTATAATCAATTTGAAAAGGAGATCGTGAGCTTAGATCGTATTTGCATCAAAATGTCAACACTTGAAATTATAGTCTTAATTCACGGGTGTCTAGATTGTAGCTGAAGGTTATCAAAACAAAATCGTATTGGCATTGCATTATCGTATATCTATTCCTTCTTTTCCACAAAGGTTTCTAACGTTTTGAAAAAGTAAAGTATACCTGCGCCACGAAACTGTTAAATACGTCGTTCTTCGAAAAAACGACTTAACTGCACAGCTGTGTGTAATTGTGTATTTATTTGGGCGAATGTGGCGCTGCAATGAGAAAACTGGTTGGCGAAGGTAGTTTGTTAGAAGGGTGAAAGAGGGTGGATAGTCATAGTTACGTTATGGGGATTCAAATGGGGGAACCGTAAATATTCGGAATCGTGATGTATAGGGAAAAAATTGATACATACGACTTCTATATCACTAGAGTGACACCTCAGTCACAAAACAAATGGCATTTAATATTCCATTTAAAATTAAATGTTATCAGAATATTATTGGCCAAATTAATATAACAGGCAGGTCCTGGGAAGATATCTGTATTATATAATATTCGAATATAATATTCGAAATGTCACTGGTGCAGAAATGTACAATTTGCATCTTGCCAAGTGTCCAAATTTCACTATAGGAGGATTAAAATACTGATCAAATTGTTGAAAACACTGAATAAAATGTATATGGTAAATTTACGTCAACTTCTCTAACTTTCTTAGATTGGATAGACCCATCGTATAGAATCATTTTTTCCCTGCAAACTGTGTGATTGTAACTACAAACTAAACACCTGACTCAAACACACCATATTCTACCACATAACAGTTTCTGCTGCGAAAAAGGTATCCCAATATCTCGTACACTAATCCTCAATACCTTCATAAGGCTAAGATCTTTTTCCCCAACTATCCGCGACGCTCTCGGCGACACTTAACCGCTCTATTGGTACGCGACAGGTTAGTTCCCCGCCACCGTTTTGAACGTTAACACGCGTTTCACCGCTTAAACGGCGAGATTTCGTACCACTTATGCTTCTAACTGCCCAACTTGCGCAATCGCGTTTGCCCACTGAAACTCTCACATTCGTCTCCACCGCCATTTGTCCCACCACAACACAGCACCGCGGCGGAAACATAACTAACACCTAACCTCAGTCTTTTTCTTTCGGGAAACGCCAATATGATTTTGTCACGCGCACCTTTGACCGTCCAAACAAAAGCGCAACTTTCCATCGGTCGAAGTGTCTTAAATTACGTCAATTTGGCCGCGATAAGCAGATAATAAGGAATCGAATTTACGAATCGCCGAGGAAACGGCTCTTTCTCTCGGGAAAGTTGCCGTTTAATATGATTCCCGATAGCAGTTGACGAGGATAATCGATAACAATGGTCGCCGGTGATGAACTGGCGGAAAGAAGGTCGTCTTGTTCAGGCACTTTTCGCACGTAGCGCCTCCCGGATTAACTGGCGGGGGCGCGCCAAAGTGGTCCCGCGCGGAATACTAATTGCTCGCGACGTCCACCGCGGCTCGCCGGAAACCGACAACCGAAGTATCGAACCGATCGATTCGGTTTCCTCCAATAACGAGGGATGCCACGTTTTTCATCTTCCGTTAGAATTCGACATTGCGACTTTTTTAAATTGAGAGAAATGGAGGATAATTTGACTCTGAAACACCGGCAGGAAATTTGTAGCAAAGTATGCTAATAAGGAAATAGTGTTATGGGATTCTCTTCTATATGGAGAGTGGTTCATTTAAAGCGTTATGTATCAATTTCGTTGAAAATGTGTTACCAAAAGAGTTATCCATGATTAAATTTATCATTTTAGGTGGGAACTGCTTTAGGATAGATAATGCACAACTTGATTAATAATTAATACTTTTAATGTGTTTATAAGTTATTATATAATTGAACCATTTGGTATGTTTTTAATCAATTTGTAATATAATTATTCACCAAATTAAGCAGCTAAATTTACAGTGGAAATAAATAACTTAAGAGAAACAGGTACCAAAAGAATTCGCTAATTTTTTTGGTACTTAGTGCGCTTATTTTATCAAAGTGCCCTATGCTAATTACGGGACAATTGTCCAATCTCTCTCGAATGGTAATCCCTAATAACAATCGCGAAATGAATTCCGGCATTTTTCATCGCTCATTGTGTCGTTCCGATTTCAATAATCGCCGTCCTGTCTGCATTGTTCTCCGGCCAATTATCGAGCATTAATCGTTGCCCAATCAAATCACTTCCGAAAGACGCGAGTTTTGTCGCGCGAAACGCGTGCGCGGAAACAATGCGGCGATAAATTTATACAGCCGTTTATTTATCGCCGACGTTTCTTCGGCGAAGGGAAGGAAAAAAGGCGCCAGCAACAAATAGTCGCAATCCCACAAGAATAACGACGCGCAAGGGCAATTCACGTGGGCAAAACAAAACTCAAGGGCCGAAGGAGGTTTTATTTTGGCCGAGTGTGCTTCGCGCACGAACCGACCCTCGCGGAGAGAACAGTGTGCGAGGCCGCATTTCGCACGGGCCTTTGTGCGAAATTTCGCCGCGCCTTTTATTCCCGCGAAACCACGTTTCCCGCGCGTCTTTTCTCGCCGAGCGTCTCCACTTGAAAACGTTGTCTGCTCCATTCAAACTTATCGGCTATTAACAAATTCGGCCAATCAAAACCTGGTTTCGAATTTCAATTAACCCGGCGCTCTTAAGAACGTGCTTTTGGTCGATAAAGACTGATTTTAAAATGCAAAAGACGCATGCGTGTTTCGAATAGGACATTGTGCGCCAAAGACGTAAGGCAGCGATTATATAGTTAGGAATAGGAGTTTAAAAATTCGATTTATTTTGTATTTTTGATTGGTATAATGGTTGTTTGTCGTATCTTTTTTTCGAAGTTCCAAAGTGATTTGAAAAACCTAAAAATCGATGATAGAAAAAGAATACTTCTTTATAGTAAGAAAGGAGAAATAAAAAGTGATCAGAGGATATTAGTACAGAAGATAATTTTATATGATAAAATACGGTAAAGGACTATATGCAAATGTTACATAACAAAATTTCGTAAAATTGCTATTTTCAGCACAGTAATGGCAATCAACAAATTTAGCTGCATTAAAAGGAACCCATAACTCGTTACAGGATCACTTAAAATCTGTTCCCCTCTTCATGGTTAGCACATCTACTTATGGGGTTAGTCATCAATCCAGCGTATATTTAGCCGATACTTTTTGAACAGCCGGTCTCTGAAAATTGCGTTATGCTTATCGATTTACCGTAGTGTCACTTGAAGCTTTGGATTGGTGCATTTCCCGCGATAGACAATGGGCAAATGATTCTAGCATTAATTGACAATGTTTATTATTACGATTTGTCGTGCTTTCCAAAGACGTCGATTGTGATGATTTTCTTTGTCACTCGACCAATTATTCGCGTGTTCGACGTTTTTTATTCCTTCTTTGATGTTTTATTCTCTGAAAATGACTTCCACTTTTAATTATATTCACATCAAACTCTCATCGTTGAAACATTGTTAAAAACAAATTTTGTTTAAAGTAAAGAAAATGCTCAAGTTACTGATTTAACAATGAATTACAAAATCATATCTTTTGTCATTTAAGATATTCTTCCAGAATCAAAGACTTGACCAGGTATATTTACAACCATTTAATATATCCTTTAACAATACAAGTTAATAAAACGCAACTCCGTTGCAGCGATCTGAACGAATCACCTTAAGAATAGTCGCAAAGCGACGAAAATACGAAATAAACGATGAATGGTGCCATTGTTAGGCCTTATTTGTTAACAGTGCACTCTTAAAATAGAACACGCGAACGACTCGAACGTAAACTGTTTTAAATTCAAATAAACAGAAAAATGCACGAGTTCAAAATAAAAAAATACGTTGGCAAAAATTGTTGACGACTGGAATTATGTGTTTACGTAACACTTGGTACGACCGATGGAAATTTGATCTTCGTTCATCTTTTGTTTATTAAAGCGCAGTCTCGACTAAACGCGAAGGGTTATCGAAATGCGTTAGAGCTGCGTGTGTTTAGCGTTTTTGCGCTCGTGATTCTACTTTCATTTTGCCATTTCTCACGTTGCACGAAATACTGTACTGGCTGAGTCACGAAACGACGAGACGACTCTTCGAGTGAGTTCATAACGTTACACACCGCTCGGATTACTTATCTGCGTCACATTTTTCGTCTATTATCAGCCGTCTTCGATAAACCACGTAGTGTTTCTATTCATAAATCGGTATCCCTCGAAATCTAAGCTCGTGATTTTGAACTTGATGCGTAATTCGTCGAATTAAAACTATTTATTTTTACATGACTGATTCCGTAATTTCATACGAGGAAAAGTTTCTTAATAATCGTTCAAGGGAGATAACAGTCGTATTATTTGTGTGCTATTTTTTATTTGACATAAGCCGAGCTTGCAGCGCCATGAAAAATGTCCGCCGTGGCAGAAATTGTAAACTCTGCGCTGATCCCGACATTTATAATGGAATAAACCAGCAGTAAACGTAGACAAAACGGAAAATTACTTTACGTGGAAAACTTATTAAGATTGTAAACTGCAGTATTATTTTAAGAGAAAAGATCTTTCGTCAGAAGGAGAAAGTACCCAATGGTGGTCTTAATAGGTGACCAGTTATTGATACCTAACCTTAAAAATTCCCTTTTCTATCATACCACTTTGTAAATCAGATGGTTGCAATTATATAATCTTTCACGATATGCTGATTCTGTGAAAAGCAAAAGATCATATTCAACTTGATCTAAACCTGTTGTCAGCTTCTCATAACTCTAATTAGAAAAATTCACTTAAAGAGGTCCTAGGGATGCGCGATATTAGCGTTAAATATCGATATTGTGTATCGATAATATTTTTTGTTAAAATATCGGTATGAAAATATATCGGCATAAAAATATCGATATCAGAAATAGCGATTAATTTTCGTTATCAAATTTAGATAAGAAAAATAAAAATGATCAACTGGACAAAACTAACACAATTATACCTATAAAAAATAATGGAAGGTGGTTTATAAGAAATAATCCTTTTAGGATGTTTTTATTGCGGTAAAGTTTCTAATGTTTAAATGAGCGGGAATGGCGAAAATCAAAAGCTTTAGATTGCCTTTAACCTCTAAATGTTAGAATCCTATCAAATACATAGTTATAACGGATAAAGCAGTTTGATTGATTTAATAGATGTAAAAATATCAAATATTGTTAAAATTATTTCTGAAACACGAAAA
>JABFPB010005340.1:0-13459 GCA_022817645.1 Ceratoteleas bidentatus
GTTCAAAACTGAATTCCGAACATTTTGGCGCAAACTAAATTGAAATTGAATGAAAATTGGTGTACCTTTAACTTTTTTAAAATGCCCTATATTTTATTAATTATTAACAAATATATGATTTGTTTTAATTTTTTGTAACAAACGAGTTAACTTTTGTTTTCTATCCATTGATAGCTCTTTTCAAAACAAATTTCATCAAAATCGGTCGAATAGTTCAGATTTTAGCCATTTTACCAGACGGTTCCCTTTCCCTTAGTAGAACAACACTTGGAACTACAGATCTCGATTTTTCAATATCTTTCTTACTTTTGCCGGGGAACCGCTTTTATGCTCGAATTTTAGGGTTAAAATGTACCTTGTTTTTCAAATTGCCGCCATTTCTGTTAAAATCAATATTTTGAAATCTGAGATTGAAGGTTCCAAGGTAAAGTACTGCAGAAAATAACGCGTTAATCATTTTGGTCCTGGACTTTCGAACCACCTGGCAGTCGCACTGCTGAAGATTCTTCAATAAAAAAAAGGTCATAAAAACACAAAACTGTGCCCGGGAAAAAAAGACACGCGATTTGCACGCGTATAAAACGCATGAAACATTGAACCCGAAAATGCGGTTATAACGCTTATAATACGCGTGTATCACGCGAATTACAAGCGGTATAAACGCGTTTTCATTATCAGTGTTTCACGCTTGTTACACGCATCTCAATCGCATGTTATTTTTTCCCGGGGCTTAATTCAACTCTCAAAACCAAATCTTTTTACGTCTCTTAGTTCTCTTGAAGAACCTTATCGAAAATAGGACTCTTTCATGTCTCCAAGGTGGTATACCCCCTTAAGGTGATCTACTGCAACGGAGTTAGTGTCTTTTTAAATAAAAACAATAACAACAGTTTGTAAACAAAAAATCGATCATAGCGAGATTATGTACTTATGGGAGAATGTATTGAACGTTTGAAACATAACTTTCAAAAAAGAATTTCAGTGTATTATGGAAACTACGATTTTTGCCACATTAAAAACTAATTTACTTTTTATGGTTTCAGCTAAATGACCTCAAGGTCGTGTCGAAAGCGTGATTACCGATATTACAGATTTTTCAAATTACGTCTAAATAAGAATATGGGCACTGATTTAATAACCATAGCGAGATTTGTTCACTTTTTTTACACACCTTGACCGCAAGATAAACTTCGTTCGTATTTAATTGTAAAAGAACGGTGATTTCTAGTTTTCGAGGTGGTCAAATTCGTAGAACTCACTATTTTTCCAAACGGCTTATTACAAAATGTTACTTTATGGCTAAAAACATTCTCCTATAAACGCAGAATCTCGCTTTGGTCAGCTTTTAAAAAATATCAACAAATGATGTTTTCACAAGGAAAGTCCCTAACTCCGTTGCAGCAGACTTTCGACTTGGCTTTAAGTATAGTTATAAGAAGAGCTTTACATTGAGAAGACCAACACTGATAGCCACCATATATGTAAACTTTTATTTTTAAAGAATTGTTAAAAAATGCCTTTTTGAGGTACCAAATTAATTTGTGTAAAGAATTTATGTAAATCTTGCAGTCCAACACCGACTCATCTTTGTGTAAATTTTATGTGATCGTTATTTATTCGATTTACATAAAATTTATGTAAATCTGGTTATCAGGAAAGTCCTCAAAGGAGCAAAAAGAAGGCCAGTTAATCTAACCTAAAATCAATGCAAAATAACCTAAAAATTGGCATGACATCCAAATTTGCATGCAAAATGCGCCGCGTTTCGATAATTTTTACCGTCGAAACTAACTGTATCGCATTCGGCGGAAGCCTCGTCATTATCGTACGATCGTGAATTCTCTTAATTGCCGAGCTGACATGATACTCGAGTCTCGCTAGGTACTTCAGTTCATTAAGGAAAACAGTCGTATCATTAGCGGAGTAACGTGGGAAGAAAACGCTCGGAATCGGAAACGTTTGGCCGCTTAACCGTATCATTACCGGACGCTCGCGTGGCGCCTCGGACAATCAATTACAGCGCCATCTATCGTCGAACTTTACTGCTGCAAATGAAACGATTACAGTCAGTGCAAATTTTTGATAAAAAGGTACTGAAACAGACAGCCTTCAAAGATTGCGAAATGTTCACATGCATCTGTCTCTTACGAACACATGGATTAGAAAGTAACGGAAAAAAGTCTACGATCTCCTTTTTTCGGGTATAACCTAAATGTTTCCACGGTAGAATAGAAATGCGTCGCTTTTTTTATTCTATGCGTTACGATACGTGTGATTAGTGCCACGTCAAGATTGATTGTCGGTTTTCAGGCATCGCTCTGGATGAGACCGGATCGCGACAGGATGATTTGTACTTCGCGCGAGAGGAAGCCGACAGGTTTTTTGCGGTTCATAACCGGCCGAAATTCCGCGATGAATCATCTCTAAAACGCGCCCGCGGGGATACATGATTTGATGCATATTAATCGAACTTAAGGTCAAGTTCATGAGCATCGTTGTGAACCGCCTTAAGGAGTTCCGTCGGAACCAAGACAGTGGGTTAATGCCGGTCATAAGTTGGAAAGAAAACCTCAACTATCTCCCTCAACTAACAAAGAAATGTCGGATTAGGTCCAATGAAAAAAATGTAATGCTGCAAGGATGCAAAAAGAAAATTGTCGGACTCCGTTGCTTTAGACATCATGACCCACTTGATGGAGAGATTCCAAGAAAAATGAATGCACGTAAAAAAAGTCTCTGCTCGTTAGATAATTGTGTTGATCACTTTGTCGGAGTTGTGTACACTTTTTTTAACTGCTTTTAGCCAAAAAAAATTTTACTCCGTCGCGGTAGACAGACCACTAATTTTCTTCTTTTCTTAATTCTGCTGGATTTGAAATAGTTCTTCGAATCGAACACTTGAGCCCCTTATTATCCGTCTTTAAGAGATCGTTTGTTAACATCCGATGGTGTAAACTGGACTTTATTGCCTTGTGAAAAACACTCTTTCAACCTGTTGTGGGTTTAAGGTCAAGTTTAAGGCGCCATTCACGAAACGTTGCATCGGGTTGGTATCTGGAAAGTTCGGTCGCGCGATTTCGTTGAGAACCGGTTGCCTAAGTGACATGCGGCTGCAGTCAGTGGTTCGCGCAATCGCGATCTCGATCGACGCAATTTGCGCTCGCCTTATCGAAGTAACTTTTCTGCTTCAGTAAGCCGGATAACGGCGTGTCCCGCGGCGTAATGAGGATATCAGCGATTCTTTTTCCGGTTCTTCAAATGCGATCTGTTGAAACATCGGAACTGAGGTTCAACGGGTAGGCCTTTTTATCACAAGTTTAAAAATAAACTATCGCAACTTTCTTTTTTAATTTAAAATTCTATTTTTAAGGAAAGGAAATAGATTGCAGGATTTTCGACGCGTTAAAAAATTCTTTTGGATCTAGACTACAGAAGTTCCAGGTTTGGTTTTGAAATTTTTTATTTTTAGGAAGATATGATACAAATGACTGAAACCGTGACTTTAGACATTTTGACTTTCCTTAAATTAGAATTGTGCTATGCTTCGGTAATTAAAACCTAAGGCTTTTCAAATAAAAAACAGGCAAAAGTTCAAGTGAAATTAGTAAAAAATTAGTAAAAAACTATTTAAATCACTTCTAATCAATGTTTGTAAAATAAACAAATGTGTTCTATTCCATTACTATTTTCTTACAATTTCTTTCAATTACTCTTTTCTTATTCTATATAGAAAAGAGTAATTGTAAGAGTTTTAACGATGTAGAACACTAATAATGGGTTTTTGGAATTTCGACTCTCAAGGCCACGGTTATATAAATTACGTCCGGTACGTAATGCATTGCTCTGATAAAGCCGACTTACGAGGACCGGACTGATTTGTCGGGTGACATAAATCCGTGGAGGTGCGTGCTCAGGCTAACGCGCGAGCACAATTTCGGGGTCGTTCCACCGCAAGAGCCAGTTTCGCGGAATCAAGCCTCGCATTAACGTAGTGTGACGCAGATCGTGCGTCATCGGATGTCATGCAAAAAGCGCATGAAAAATTCGTCCGATTGTGATCTGCCACCAACTTCTCTAAATTGATTCGGACTCTCTCGAAAGATCCATTACAAATCCAAAAACACGTTCAAAAATTTGTTTAACTTAAAGAAATGTTTGAGGGATCACAACAGGTCAATTTTTTGCATATTTCATTTTCTCAAAATTTTACAAATTTGTTTAAAGAATTTCTTTCATGCCTTCTTATCTTTCATTTCCATTTAATCACGTTTGGGAAATTTTCCAAACTTTTCCCGCGCGGTTTTTGCCGATCGATCGAACGACAGTAAAAACTCGATAATGCCGCGTCTGCCGCGGCAAACGTTTAATCGTATACAGACCTTGTTCCTAAGACAATGGTCAGCTAAATTGTTATTAATATAATGCACGGCTCCACCTGCTATTTATTATTGTCAATCACTTTTTTCCAGGCTTTTTGCACCACAAGTTATCGATCATGATCGACACTTGCTTTTTGCTCTCGCGTTTTTGTTCGGGTGCGTTTATCTCGTAATAGCTCCGCGCATAATTGATTTCGCTACCGAGTCCGCGGGGCTCGGTCTCGCGAAATTTTCTAGAAACAATGACTGCTTTCACTTGGCACCAGCTTAGCTCCCCTATTAACGGTTAATGAAGACCTATTCTCATGTCACATCTAACTTTTTAACAGTTGTCTACACTGATTTGTCAACAAAATATATATATATATTTTTTATTGATTTACCAAATTAACTTCCAGTTTATCATATCTTCCTAACATCCAATTTCACTTTCCAGTACTGTTTGGAATAAATTTTTGTTGGTTATGAAATATTCTAACTTAAGGGGTAAGGTGCACTCAGAATTTTCCAAAAATCGATTTTTTTTAAATGTCACCATTCGAAAGTATGATCCTTCGACTATCTAATTAAAAAAATTTCAAGTTAATCCGACATGTAGAAGTATTTTTTTTCGACCGCCGAAGCGAACACTACACGTCTACATTCCATTTAATCCGAAAACGTTGAAGCCGTTTTTCTCGAAACGACATTTTTCAATGATTCCAGCCAAAGTTGTGAACGGATTTGGATGAAATTTGGCCTACTTGTTGCTAATTAGATTGTTGTGTACTTAGGCGAAGGAATTTACATTCCGATAAAAATTACTATTTTTTGGCATACTGAAACAGCCAAATTTAAGGTTAAAAACTGCACTTTTTTCGAACGGCCGCCATTTTGTTTACAATCAACGTATTTCATTTTCATTCGTCCAAGTACAAGTCTTATATATATATTAGTGAGATCAATGTTCATTTTTTGTTTCAGATAAGTAAAACGACCTATACGATTGGCACCGCAAACCGTTTTCTCTGAGAGGCGCACCTGTAGACAGTCTTTTTTGTGTAAATAAATCTTTTTTTCGAAAAAAATTGTTTCATAAAGCAGAATACCTTTCCAACGCACTAATTACTTTTTTCATGCGATTATTACTTTACGAGAAACAAATCCAAAAAAACCTAAAAATACAACTATGAATGTACCTAACCCCTTAAATAACCGAAAATATCTAACTTAAATCTACTCTTCTAATAATTTAAAAAATTGAAACTGAACGAAAACAATTCCTGCCCTGCTTTCACTTTACGATCCCATTTATTTCCATGAAAAAATCGAACTTAACCTCACTTTTTAAACAACTTTGAAAAAATATCAATTCACATCTCAACAATTCCACTTTCAACATTATAAAATTTAATATAAAAATAAAATGAAAATAATCAATATATCGTTTGAGTAATAAAACGCGGGAAATTTTAAAATTCGATACCTGCAACCACAGTTCCGTCCAGGGAATTTAGAATCCACGCGACGGTTGGTAGACCTGCGTTGAAAAATTTGCTTCTCGTCTCGATCCCCTTACGCAATGTTCGTTTCCGCGCGAATTATCCGCGAAACTCGAAAATCCACTTTGCCGCGCGTTGTCGGGAAAACGGGTCCGATCGTCGAAATTCAGCAGTGAAAGCGCGACGAAAATTCAACGCATTAGCTGGTCAACAAATAGAGCATTGTCGACGACAATGCCGCGTCATAAATAACAGATAATAAGCGACTCCCCGGGTGTAATAACTGGCTACCGATGGCGAGCTAATTAATACCGGTTCACGAGCGCGTTTTTGCGCCCGAACGACAAATAATTGCCGCGTCTTATATAATGCATGGAGCTGCGGCGTTTTATCGCGAGAATAATTCGTTTTGGTCCATAACAGATTTTTAAGATAGTTCTTTTTGACTTTTTAAAATATTTTATAAAATGATAAAATGATAAAACAATTCATTTGTCATGCGATACAAAAATTATAAAACCATGTATCATGTGATAAAAATATGTTAAAATAATAATTTTGTCATGACACAGTGATAAAATAACTTTTTTATCTTTTATTTTCATCTTTAGAAAATGTCGAAATGTATCTAAAATAATAATTGTATCAAATAGTAACAAATTCGTTTTCTGATAAAAGCCTTATTCATTATGACATAAAATAATCGTTTTATCACATAACGATAAAATAATTTGATTATTTTCTCTCATTTTCACCATTAACTTCACCTTCAATATACAAAATCAAGTTATCTTATTGTTATTTTATCACTTTATTTGTTTATTTAAAAAAAATACGTCTGCTTCAACGACTGTAATTTTTGACACGTTCGTATTCGAAGCCACGAATGCGTTTTGGCACGTGCACATAGTTGACAGTATCTCGTAACCGTAGTCCGTAATAAGAGGTGAAACCGGCTCGCGTCGCAATTTTGTCACCGCGTGAAAAGTGTTCGGGTCAAATTTGCAACTAGGAATTCAGGGCAGGTCGCGTATCGTGCACAGTTCAGCGCGGGATGATGACCGCGGAAAGCGGGTCAACGCGCACTCCACTTTGGCGGAAAAGATTTGACATAACTGGGTCGGGATCGGGACGATTACGCTCGAGTTTTACCCGATTTTTTTCGCGTGTCGGATGTCGCGATTAACGGATTGAGGCGATGTCGGAACGGAAGCGAGGAGGTTGACCGAGGTCGGAATTTTTTCGGGTCAAGGTTGGGAAAAACGTTCGAAGATACCCGAAACTATACTTTCGGTGATTTGTATTGAAATGGCCATTTATTCGAACAAATAAGTATTTCGATTTTTATGGAAAGAATTTCCTTAAAAATCAGAATTTTTTATGGAAAGAATTTCCTTAAAAATTAGAATTTTTTATGGAAAGAATTTCCGTACAAATTCTATTAAAAATTTGATTTATTTAGCAGAATTTGTATGTTACAGAAAGGTACCAATGACTAGCACAGTACAAGTTTCAATCAGGTATTAAAGACATGTTATTTTGATCCTTAGATATTTAGAGTTATTTCAGTTCCCCATAATCAAATCGGGTACTTCGAATACCGAGTAGTGAGGTATCTAAAATAAATAAATCTATTCTCACGATGAATCAAGTACTTGGAATTAATCAGGTAATTATATCACTCGGGTACTCGTGATGTAAGGTATTAAGAATTAGTCTAATACGTATTTTAAGTTCTGGGAATTACTGAGACATATGATTGACAGGTACATCGATCAACATTGATCGAATATTCATAATCATAATACCAATCACAAATGAGTTACTTATATGGATCAGGTACTCTCGATCAATCAGATATTCTAAATTATTCGTTTGCTTCTACAGGTGCTCAAAACTAATGGAAAATTTCCGATTAAACAGGTACTTGGACTCAGTTAAAAAATCCGACAGATACCCAGAATCCATGAAAATTTCCTGATCGATCAAGTACCCAGAATCCATGAAAAACTACCGATCAATCAGGTACCAAAATAAATCCCAGATACTCGTAACCCTATCAGAAAAATATGTTCTAACATGCCATTGTCCAATATTTGCACAAACCTCCTCTAATGCTCCATTTGAGTTATATGAAATTATATTTACTCGGAGAAAATTTAACACCACTGTCTGATGTTAATAACACCAACCGAAGGAACTGAAGAGTTTGGCGTCATTAGCAATAATGAATAGTGTTAAAATCCCACTGTCTGGTATTAAAACCTCAGTGTCTGGCGTGGAAAAACCAACGTGTGGTGTGGAAACCTCAGACGTTGAGGTTATTTCTCATTTGAATTTTAACACCAATCAGTGGTGATAATAACACTAGCCGCTGGAGTATTTTTTTTCTCCGTGGAGTAAATTGATTGCTTTAAATATTGTCTAATTTTTCTGACTGGGTACCCAGATAGAACATCAATTTGATATATATCTAATATATGTATAATATACGTATATTATATGTATATATCTATTTTATGTATGAATGTCCATCAAACATATGTATAATATACATCTTGTTCTATCGGGGATAATCATCAACGAGACAGCGGTCGGGCCCAACATCGACTTACTTCTCGGCCACCTCGGTCGACCGTCCGCGTGCACCGGTAGCGCCGCGTTGAAGAACTGGTTCACCACTACCGACGACTTCCTCCTCAGGCTCTTCTTGTGGCTGTGGCCGGTCGAGCTGTCGTCGCTGCGGTCCTCGTTGTTGCTCGTGCTCACCGCGCTGTATTGCCTGCCGGTTAGTCGCTCCCAAATCGACATGAACTCCTTCATCTTGCGACCCGACTTGCCGATCACAAACTCAAAATCACCAGAAAGTACCAGGGTCGCCCGGAATGTACAACCGGAAACGGTCAAAGTGGCCGGAACACCCGAGCGAAAAATTTCCGTTTTCCAAAATTCGAAAAATTGTCGAACAGCACTGTTTTCCACTGGCGGCACTCGACTCGGGTCACGATTTCATCGCGGACTCGTGACTTCGAGGGGGCGAGCGAGGGGGGTGAGGGGGGTAGCGCGAGAGGCACCTGGTGTGCACCGTGCGCGACGCCTTGGAATTGAGCTCGGAAGCCGCGTCGCGGCCTTTGAAAAATAGAAACCCGGGCGGCGCCCCCCACCCCGCGGGGGCCCACCGGCTCCACGTGGCGCGGCAGCCAATCGCGCGCGAGCTGGGGCCCGCGCGCCATTGGCCGCTGCGCGCACGCTCACGTGCAACGGTGAATCCCGCCACCGGATGACCGCACACCAAAACACCAGTTTTGAGACGAGTTCTGCATGAGGGTTCAGAAGACAGCCCGAATTATTTGCGATTTTTGGTGTTGGGGCATTTTTGGGGGGTAAGAGGGGGCGAATTTTGGACATGTTTCGAGTACGTCTTAAAGGGCATGGGTTTTTCTTGAGAAATGTTTCGTTGAAAGGTGTGGAAGGCAGTTATGATGGAGAGACATAGTTGAAATAGATTTTGGGCGGGTATTGACCGTTAAATGCATTTTGGACATGTATTGACCAGTGATTGAATTTTGGACATGTTTTGATCGTCTGATTAGGTGTATATACCATGTGACCACTGAATGGATTCTCGTCATATCGTTGCGTTTACTGCGTTTTGAACATGTCGTGGTCATTACCTCCGTTTTGGGCATGTTTTGGCCATATACTGAAGGAAGGCACAGTTTTTGATGATAAGAAGTATTGTCGAGTCACAAACAATCTTAAATGAAGAAATAAGTTTGCTAATAACATGTTTCTTGAATTCGTACGATGCTTTGATCGTACGTTGAGTTCGTTAAATTCAGCGAGTTTAACAACTATTTTAAACAAATTTTGATCGTTGACTACATTCTGACCATGTTTCACCGAGACATTGACCAGATTTTACATAATTGTTTTTCGATTTTTGACCAGAATTGTTCCAAATCATAATCGTATCTCTCAATTCAATTCGATGAATTAAGAGACATTCGACAAACATGTCCGTCTTGTCCAATCTAATTCTATTTTGACCATGTCTTTTCATGTTTTTACTTCTATCGTTTTGATAGTTTTGTTAGTTTTGGCATGTTGTTAATGGTTTTGTCTGCCAATCTTGTTTGGTAGAATGTTAATAAATACTTCCGAGGTGGTACGATAAAACAAAAATGGGCTGACCAGGGGGATGACCAGTATGAGGTAATCGATATGTTATCGTTTCGACCGATGGAGGGGCAGAGAAAAAAGTGGTAATTGATTTGTTGTCAGGTGGTGGCGGAGTGGTTTCTGGTGTTCTCGATGGCAAATTATAGGTTGGAGAAAAAGAGGTGGAGAGTTATGGCTCGTGAACAATTGCTCGAAGGATTGAGATCTGATGCCGATTGGAGCCTAAAATGACTTCCTCGTTGCGGGGTGGTGGAAACGAGGTGCTTTACGAGAAATGCGTAATGAGACGTTAGGTCGGAAGGAGAAGGAATAATTCGTCGGACCAGAGATTGATAAGTTGTTTTGGATTAGTAGTTGGGTGTCGAGTAAACTACATGCCAATTTTGTTTGGCCAAATTTTATCCATCCATGTTTTAACTCTCCATCATGTTTGAACTCTATATTGACCATACTTTGACTAAATATTTTAGGATTTTTCACCATATTTTGAAAGCAGATCTTTAAAATTTCTGACATGTTTGTTCACACAGAAAAAAATCTGTACAAACAAAAATGAAATGAGGGATACAAATCTCAAAATTTCAAAAATACCGGAACAGTTTTGAACATGTTCTTTCTCTTCAAACTTTTCGACAAATCCGTTGTTCCTCACATTATCTTGATCAAACATTGACCATATGTTGATTACAAATTCGTATCTCAGTCTAAATATAAATGCATTCCACAATCCGCTCGTAAATTTTCCACGTGCTTCCACCTCGGCCGAATCCGCCGGACCCACTTTTTGTCCCAGCGTGCGTACGCTTCCAAGCGTGCGTAAGTCCCGAAACGACTTTGAACTTTTCAGCAAAAGTTCCAACTTTTGATCCAGTCGAAGAATTCCGACGTCGGAAACGGCGCTTACGTAAATCGCGACACTTCTTACGCCGAATAATAAAACGCGACGAAATGCCGGAATTCTTCCACGGGTCAACGATCATTCGAGATGAATGCACTGGAAAAAATTTAACATTTCAAATATGGAACAATCGGAGTTTCATATATTAAACACTTTTAATTCCACAGATTCTTATGTGGATTTTATGGTCAAATCTACTGTAACGTAAATTTTGTCTAAATTTCATTTGAATTAATAATATATAATAATAAAATATAATAAATATAATAAATAAAATATATATAATATAAAAAATAAAAATAATATAAATCATTTTTATATTAATCGCTGGAGTTGTTAAATATTCGAGTGAGAAATAATTAGTCAGTTGGGAATAAATTGGTCGGATCAATCAGCGTCGGTTGTTCGGAATCGGTGCTCATAATTGGCTGCTCAAGTTCTAATCCCGCAATTCATTAATGACCGATCTCGCGCGGTATAATCCTGGTGAATTGAACGCAGCCGCGCTGCAGTTTTGCTCGTTTGTTATTCGCAGTGAAAGCTGCCTCGGTACGCGGGTCGCGGTATATCATTATGATTTTTTAAGGGGAGGGTTTGAATTTAAATTTAAATCGAAATATTCATCCATTAAAATAGAATATATAAAATTATTATTTCTAAAATAAAACGTATGCCTAATTCCTAAAGTAAATTTTCTTATAAACAATTTATTTAGTTTTTTAATTATTATTTGATTTTGTTTAAACTCAGATAATTTGAGTTTTATTTCATTCTGGATTTTTAAAATAGCAAGAAACAAATATTTTAGAACATAATGTTTTTCGTTTTTAAAAAACATTATTTTCTGGGTTCGCGTTTTCGAAATTGAATTTTAAAAATAAATTATTCGGAAACGTTTCGTACCAATAATTCTTTCAATGTTTGATTCCATCCATTAAAATTAATAAAAATGTTAGAATTACTGTATATTAATAAAGTAAAAATTTAAAAGTAACATATTTTAGAAACAGCTCTCCAAACCTAATCTTGACAAAACTCGTACAAATTTCGATCGTAAATGTGCAAATTGCGCCACGAATTGCAACTTAGTGTAAGTCGAAAAATCTTTCCAGTGTAAGTTTTCGGGCCGGCAAAAAGTCCGCCGATACGCGCGGCGTTAAAATATCGAACAACAACAAGTTAAAAACTTGTCTGACGAAACGGGCGCGGAACCGGATGGAAAAATTGGACGAAAAGTTCGAGAAAGCTCGGAAAGTGTTAGCGCCGAACGGATCGCCGCGAAAAGATTCCGCCGAAGACTGCCGTGTAATGAATATTCATGCGACATTACATTTCGCGTTTAATTGTGCTGAATCATAAATATTTACGTCCGAGCTCCAATTTGGTAATTAATAGCGGCACTTTTGCGCAAAATCAAGCTAACAAATTTAACGTTGACGTCTTCGTTCATCGTGATTAACATTTTTTTCAATTACGTTGCATAATACTTTAAGTTCAATCTTTTGCACAAATGAAGCATTTTTATTAAAAAGTGAAATAATACTAATATTCAAAAAATTGTAAGTATTACTTATTTTGAAAACATTTGGTACATTAGAATTTTACGTCTTTTCAATTTGAATTTAATTTAAAGGATTCTGCGATGTATAAGAATATATTAAAAAAGAATATAATTGACATTATCGTCGTGATGTGTTTTAATGTCTGGGCAGAACGTTGTTTTAAATTGCCCATCAAAATCGAGAGTGAATAAATTCGATCGGTTCAGCAACTCGTTATAACAGAGGGACATCAACTTTTTGCCGCCGAAGCAACGTACCTTAACTGAAGCATGACCGCAAAAACTGCCGCGACACTTTTACGAGACGCGAATGTGTTTTTCCAATTCGCGCGATCTTTCTCCGATTGAACCAAATAAACCCAGTAGCCGAGAATCGATTTAATTTAAAAAGTTCTAATTGTAAAATAGACGCCAAATCTATTTGGATAAAAATGTATAAATTGTATCAAATTTAAAATAATAGCGACCAATGAGAAATCAGTATTTTTCGAAATATTAATGCGTGTACAAGGGAAAACAAAGTGTCTTCAAAAAACGTTTAGACACCTTTAGTACCTTTTTTATCGAAAAACATCTTCAATTGAAACGTATTTCACGTCTTTTCACCAAAAATTTAAAGAAAAAAAGACTTGTTTTTGAATTTTTTTGACTACATGGATGAAAAACCTTCTTATCGTCGAAACTGGATATGTAGGTATATATAATAATAAAAGAATAATAAAATAAGCTGTTTCAGCATTAATCCTGAAACAGCGTTAATGTAACCAAAAAGGATTGCAAATTGTTGCCACTTTGTGGTAGAACTGACTCTGTGCCGTAACAGACGTTGCAATGTAATGTTGTAAAAATGATTGTTCGAGTTCTTGCAAATGAAAGACATCAAATATTAACGAACAGTTCATCACTCAACGTCCAGACTTGCATGACATTAAAAATCAATGGGCAGTTCGTCAAACAT